>CAUYSK010117499.1:0-88847 GCA_963575035.1 Avahi laniger
AAGACTCTGTCTCAAATGCAATGACACCACTGAACAAGGAACACAATTGGGCATCAGGCCTCACCTTCCAAAGTCCTGGGTCAAATCCGCCAAAGCCAGTTTCCGCAGAGGCCTCCCTCTGACGCTAGCCCTTCACCATGCTGGTGGGGCTGTTCCCTCAGAACGTTTCAAATTTTCTCTTTCCCTGAAGTCTGGAAATATTCTCACCCCTCCCCCATCCATTTTCCTTAACTGGCCCAGAAAAAAACAAAAGTCAGTGATCGGGAAAGCCACCATAGGCTAGCAGTAAAAACATGACATTATTTCAGAGAAGAAGGAAACGTTTAAAAACCAAGCCTTCCAAAAGAGCTCAATTTAACTAGCAATCAGAGAAACACCAAATCCAACCTCCATCTTATACCCACCAGACTGGCAAAATGAGAGTCTAACGACACCAGCTGCTGGCAAGGATGTGGAACAACAGGCGCTCTGTCCTGGGCAGATTTCGAGAATCCAATGAAACAATGGGGATAAGCGCCCAGCACGGAGCAAAGAGAGCTGCCCTCAGTGTCCCTCCTCTCCTCTAACTTTGTAAGGCAGAGCAGATTGGCTCCTCGTTGCACCCACAGCAACATTCCAGACCAAGGGCTGCCTTCACCTTCGTGTAATTTTTTGCCAAAGCAAAGTCTCCTTAGGAGAGATCTGCCCTTGGCTCCTTGGATGCTGGGCGTGAGGGGATCTTGCTGCCTCTGCTCCACCTGGCTGCTCCAGGTGCTTCTACTCTGGGTCAATGTCACGAAGGTGGGTGAAGGGATTTCCAGCTCCCTCTGCAGAGACACCCCAGAGCCAGCAGTGGGCCTTGCCAGTGCCAGGCACCTGCTGGGCACAGCAGGGACAACAGTGTGAATCAGAAGAGTTAGCGGTGTTCCAACATTAAAGGGGCACCAGTGTCAGCTGGGAGATAGGCGACAGCCCACACCTGACACCTTACCTGTGATAGTGGCTCCCAGGGCTGCATCCCTGCAGGGAGCAGAGCAAGGGCTCTGATCTTCAGGTGGCGGGCTGCTCAGGTAGATGAGGGCATCCTCCCGAGGGTTCCAGGAAGACTGGGGAAAGGCCCTGCCACAGAAGGAAAATAAATGCCAGAACCAGAGAGACACTGATGATGATGAAGATGACAATGGTACATGTTGATTCCCCAATTTTATCCCCAAGATGACATGAGAAACACCAATGAAATACCAAGAAATCTGGTGACCCCCTTACATGTTTGGGGCCAACTCTGTAGAATTCACATACACTAGTGCTTCTCAAAGGGAGGTCTGTAGACACCACCAGCATCAGCTGGAAACTTCGAACGTGGCTGCTCAGATCCTACCTTAGGCCTATTGAATCAGATTTGCTGAGGCAGGGCCCAGGAACCGGCATTAATGAGTTCCTCAGGTGACTGATGTTTCCCCACCGTCGGGATGGGGAGGCTTCTCTATGAAGACCACCTGGGCTCTGTTGGTCTCTTGTTTTCTTCACAGACTTCTCACTGAGGGGCAGATTGCCCCAGGCATCAAAGGAGCCCAAGAATTGTTTCCCAGGCATATTCCTTTGTCAAAACACAAGCTCCTGGTGCCAAAAGCCCTTTTAAGAAGCTTTGCTTTGTAGAATGTCTTTGAGGGGGTCTGCAAGGAAGACGTTTGCATCCCTAAGGGGCTGTCATTTTCAGGTTTGGCTTTAATTGCGATTTTGTGAAACATGAGATTTTGGATGCACCTTAACACAGCTTGGTCCGTTACATCCCGGGATTCACTCCTATGATTTGTGTTCCTAAAAAATGATCCATCGGCGGGGAAGGCATGTGCAGGCACCTCTGCCCGCAGCCCACCTCTTAGAAGCAGCTCTCCTGGACACAGGCTCAAGGTCAACTTGGCTTCCAGAGATTATGGTGTCACGGGAACCTTTTCCACGCTCTCTCTGTCTCTCCTCCTCCCCTCGTTTCCCTCCCCCAGCTTTCACTACGGAGTCTCAAACGGTAATAATGCAAAAGAGAGACCCAAAACGGGATTTGATACATTGGCCTGAGTCTCTTGTTAGCCTTGGTTTGGAATTGTTACCTAGTTACCAGAAGGTTCTGGCTTGGACTCCAAGAAAATCAGTGGGACACTAAAAACTTAAAAATGCCAGACGTACTCCAGTGTTTAGACAGGCCTGGCAGCTGACGCTGTCCAGAGTTGGAAAATGGTACGAGCATGAAACCCACTGAAAGCCCACAGATCTCTGCATTTACGCTGTCTCCCCTAACCCTCGAGTCACTCGCCTACGGGTGGGCGACCCGTCTGTGTTCTGCCAAACAGCCCTTTACCTGTCACTGATGATTAATTTTATCTTTTCCCAGTGGCGGGTTTGCATCGCTATAAAACTAGAAAGTAAAAAACCGTGGGCCCTGCTCTAGAAAAGGAGAAAGGGGGAATCGAGATCCAGCCCACCTATTTTTCTATTTATGGAAAAGCCTAGACAAGAAAACATTGCAGTTAGTAAATACATACCTGTGTGTCTCCGCTGCTACCCCTGTGTTATGCCACGGAGCAAAGTCTGATTCAGGAGGCCTGGGGCGGGCCTGAGAACGTGCATCTCTAACAAGTTCCCAGGTGATCCGCTTTGAGACCCAGTGGTCAAAACAAGGATTCTCTCAACCCTGGCTGCGCATTAGAGGGACCTGTGGTGCTTTTAAAAACGTAATGCCTAGGCCTATCTCAGAAGAACACTTGGCACGCCAGCACTTTTGAATCAGTTTAGGTCTGTGTTTCTCCATCGTGGCTGCACATTTGATTACCAGGGGAGTTTTAAAAATCCAGATGGCCAGGCTTCCCCCACCTCAGACCTACTACCAGGTGACGCACATGCGCAGCTGGTGGCATTGCGAACTCCTGAAATTCAGGACCTTCATCACTAAGCAGACACCACAGCTCTGGGAGGGGGCGTGTGGGCTTCAGAGTCAACCCCAGCAACCTCAGGGACAGTGTCTTTTCTCCTATTCAGTGGGTTTTGAAATAGAGCATCTGAATCCACTTATGTTAAGGCAGGAGGGTTTTGGCGGCATTTTCATGGTCATGGAAACAAAGGGGACCACTACAGACTTCTTCAAAGTTGAGGAAGCAGCCACTATGTAGAGAAAACCCATCGAGGCTCAAACTTCCTTTGGAGGTGGGAGCAGAGGTTGGCATTTTAAATAGGGTAGGCAGTTCAGCTTCATTGGGAAGGCGGCATTCAACAGACACTGGGCAGGATATGAAGGAGCGGGTCGGGGGTGATTAATACAGGTTAGACTGACCCCTCCCCCCGTGTGACTACAAGCTGGGGAGGAGGATAAGACCCCCGAACATCTGAAGAAATGGAACTTGGGAGAAAGGTCTGGGGGGCCTGCAGGGTGCTCAGGACAGCTGGGGGCATGCAGGGATCTGGGGGCTTCAGGACAAACCAGGAGGGACTCAGTAGCAGCCTAGGGAAGGTTAGAAAACACCCTGTGGCTTAGGTCTGGTTGTTGAATACGACTTTTTTCATGAGGGATCAAGAAGATACACTTTTTCTTCAAAAACGGTGGTGTAGACTAAGACACTTTATGAAAGAATTCTTGACTACACGGGCCCTTAAACTGGACAGGGACACAAAAGACCATCTGGTATAGAGCTTTTCAGACTATGTTTCACAGAGCTCTGGGGCTTCCCGAAGGTTCTTTAGGGGATCCAGTAGGAGACTAGGCGGGAGGCAAGAACTGTGGTGGAGCCAGGTGGTGGCTTGGGGCTACAGTGGTCGGGGACATAAAATCTGGTTAGCGTCGCACTTGCTTCGCAGCATCCAGACACGAGGCGATGCGTGGTGTCTGCTCCTCCTGCTGGGCACTCTCCCAAGCACTTTGCATGTTTAGTCCATTTCATACCCACCAGCTCTGTGAGGTAGATCTATGCCCCTCTTACCAATGAGGAAAGAAGCACAGAGAGGCCAAGGAGCTGGTCCCAGGTCACAGAGCCATGAGTGGCTGAGCGGGAACCTGCATTCTGGCAGCCCGACTCCAGAGCCCCGGCTCTACCACTATGCTGTCCCGTTCCTCACCACTGTGTTGCTGCCTATGAGCATTCGAGAGTCCCCTTGGCCACATGAGCGAGGCTCGAGACTTCCCATGCTGCAGTTCAGCCACAGTTCCTCCGAGTCCCCTCCAGAGTGGCAAAGCCCCTCCTTTTTTATCTCCAAGTGTCTGTCACCTTCTGTGCCATCACAAACAAGTGGTGAGTCTACTTATGATTCCTTATGGAGGGGTGGGCAGAGCGATGCCCGCGCCGTGCCCTCTCCTCCGGAGCCCTCCCCAGAGACAACTGGGGCAGGCAGTTCGCGCCCTCCCTGGGCAGCCGGACTCACTGCTCTCCTCTGGGCCAACAGGCAGATCCACAGTGTAGGGACTCTTTTCTGAAAGGCAAAAGGGCAGGGAGGCCACAGTGTTGACCAGAGGGGGGACAAAGGCTGGCCTGTGCTCTCACTTAGGTGTTCTCCTGTACTTTCCCAGAGAAGGCCCTTCCAACTCCTTCCCTCCGCCAAGAGAGGCCCCCCAGGGTGTCACCCTCATCCCCACCTCACTTCCTGTCCTGAGAGAACCCCCCCTTTACCCTCAAGTGTTACTCTGGGCCTTGCTGCCCCACTTCCTGCCCCCCAACATCTGTAAATGGGGAGGATGAGGTTCTGACCCTTGTTCTGGTAACTTGCCTTCAAATTGCTGTGGACCCCTGAGGCTCTTCTCTGAGTTTTGCAGGTGGAGCTGGGAGGGCGCGGAGCCTGTGCAGGTGCACCGGGTACCCCTCTTGCAGCTCAGCCTTCTGTTAGAGAGAGCTATTCTCGGGGAGGGAGTGGGAGAATACCCTTGCCAAGGAGAGCACTAGTTATTAGTTTCTGTTGGAAACCATGCAGGTTTGTATGAAAGGAGGCTATTTCTCCTCTTAAGCAGACCCTGCACTTTTGGAACAAGCTTTCTCCTCTAAGCCAGGCCCTGGGCCTTGCCACGTGGGCCCTGCTGGGCCCCACCATTACGGCTCAGAAGTGCGTTGCCTCTCCTGCCCAACCTGAGACTGCCGGCCTTGCGTGTGAAGCCACGCTCGCTGTAAGTGCACCTTCATCTACATCCAGGAGGAATGGTGCTGGATTCTGTACTTGAACTTGTAAAAAGTATTCCAAATCTCCCCTCAATTTAGGTGGGGAGCGTATATCCATATGCTCTTCATATGGACATAAATTTATTGACATTCCATGTAAATTTTGGTTTCAAAAAAGGAGCCCATGCTTAGGAGAAAAAAAAGTCCGAAACCAGATATTAAGTCTTTGGACCTCATTTTATATTTGAGTAGGAGGTGAGACTTCTCTGACATGGTTATTGAGCTCACCTTTTACAAAAGAAGAATAAGCCTCAGCTGGGCATGGTGTCTCACGCCTGTAAGCCTAGCACTCTGGGAGGCCAAGGCAGGAGGATTGCTTGAGGTCAGGAGTTTGAGGTTGCTGTGAGCTAGGCTGAAGCCATGGCACTCTAGCTTGGGTGACAGAGCAAGACTCTGTCTTATAAAAAAAGAAAAAAAAAAGGAATAAGCCTCATGTAACCCATGAAGCAGTTTATACAGAGGAAGAATGGGGCTGTAATTCCTTCCAGAATGTTAAGTAATGTTCGGGTCCCTGGCCCACACCTTGTTCCCCATGGGCACCTTTCTGACTGGCTCTCTTTCCTTTCTTTTGAGATAACTTAGATGGAAAGTATGGCACGGTAGCATCTAATGCTATTATTTCAAGGCTATATATAAAGCCGGACACTTACAGTCTCAGTCATTTTCCCTGCTGGGATGTCTGTGTTCCACAAGGCAAAATCTAATCCTCTGGAATGCAGCTGTTGTTCTTTTTAGACTTTGGGGCAGTTTGTTTAAGATAAGAAGATGACAGATAGGTTGAATTTGGAGTTACTAAAGGGAAGATTGGAAAGGCAATTGCACAGCCTCCACCTGTACTGGCACAGATGACATCGTCCCTTGGTTGGGGAGCCTGGTTGCTGCCATTCTAAAGAGAAATTGCCCTTAACTTGTTTTCTTTCTTCCTCTGGAGATGCCCCTATATGGCTAATCCTTCCTCTGGGCAGCTGTGGGATTAGAGAGGGGAGTGGAGTGAGAGGTAATAAGACAATAGGGGTTCAGAGCACAAACTCTGCATCAAAAGCCACCTCCAGCCCCTACTGACCTTGTGATCTTCAGTCTCCATTTTCTGATCTTTGTACGGGGCAGAACAACACCTCCCTCATATCGCGATTACGACAATTAAATAACATAATGCAACACTTTTGGAAGACGTTGTCCGTAGTCTGTTGCAGCTTCCTATCTCACTGTGTCTCCTCAGCCTTCTTCAGCTGATTTTTGGTCCCCAAACGCTCCCCAGCTGCCTTAGCCTTTCCTGGATCACCAGCGATCTGCACATGGCAAAATCCAGCGGCTGCTCCTCTGTGACGACCTTGCGTGGCCCGTCTGCGGTGCTCCACACAGCTGCCGGCTCCCTCCTTGTGGAGACGCCCTCCTTGCTGCCCCAGGACAGCGCCTCGGCCCTTCCCTTTCCTGCTTGGCCTCTCCTCAGCTGCCTTCGAGGGCAAAGCCAGCCCCTCCCCCAGGCTGTGCCTGCCTTTTCCTCCTCCACATCCTCCCCCAAGGTGATTCCATCCCATCCCAGGGCTTCAGGTGCCATCTGGAAGCCCACGACAACCACATCTGTATCGCCAGCCTTGACGTCCTCCAGGAAGTCCACACTGAGGTACCCAACTTCCACCTGGACGTTGACACTTAGGTGCCTAATGGTCATTCCATACTTCACAGGGCCAAAATAAGACTCTTAATTCTTACTCCCACCCTCAAAAGAGCCTGCCTCCCAGTCTTGCTCTAGGAGTTATCTCTGATTGTTCCTTCTTTTGCACCCCCTCCCCCCCCCTCGCCACCACCATCTGATCCATCAGTCTGTCTCGTCAACTGCATCTCTGACCCTTACCTCGGATCCACCCACCTCTCTCCATCTCCACGCATACCACCCCAGTCCCAGCCGCTTTGTCTTGTTCCTGGGCTGCTGCCGTCATGTGCTCACTACTGTCCCTGCTTTTCTTCTTGCCCCCTGGAGTCATGATCTTTACCATGGCAGGATCTTGCCCTGGTCCAGCCTCACAGCCTCCCCTTGTCCGTTCTCTCCCTCATCTGTCCACTGAGGCCATTCTGACCCTCTCACTATGTCTCACACTTGCTAAACACATTCTATCTTTAGAGAATTTGCTCAAAAGTTTTCCTCTGTCTGGCACACTCTGCTCTGATGAGGTTGACTGCTTCCTGTCAAGGTCTCAGCTTACGTGTCGGCTTCTCAGAGAGGCTGTCCCTAGCCATCCAATCTCATGTTGCCCCCTCATTGTTTCCTGGTTCATCGTGATTGCTAGTTTTAATCTTCTGCATAGCATTTACAACAGGTAGTTTTCTTATTTTTTATTTCTCTATTACTGCTCTAAAATAAGCTCCATGAGAATAGGTGCTAAGGAAACAGTAGGGGCTTATAGCCATTCATTTATTCATTTATTGTGGAAATATTTATTGAGGACCTCCTAGATAGATATCAGGTACTGAGCACTCCTCTGAGAAGGCAGAGGCAAATGAGCTGTCACCCCATTGTAAAGGTCCTCACAGTGTAGCAGAGAGGCAGCTTGTGAACAGATGCCTTGGTCAGCTCAGGCTGCCACAACAAAATACTATGGACTGGGTGGTTTAAACAACAGAAATTTATTTTTTTATGGTTCTGGAGGCTGGAAGTCCAAGATCAGCATGGTCAGGTTCTGGTGAGGGCTCTCTTCCAGACTTGCAGACAGCAGCCTTCTGGCTGTGTCCTCACATGGTAGAGAGAGAGACAGGAGTGTTACATCTTATAGCACACTAATCCCATCAGACCAGGCCCCACCTTCATAACTTCATCTAACCCTAATTATCTCCCAAAGGCCCCATCTCCAAATATCATCACATTGGGGGTTAGGGCCTCAACATATGAATTTGGGGGTACACAATTTAGTCCATGGCAATGGATAAAAAGAATGTGCTTGATAAGTGAATGGTCTTAATTCTTGGGAAGGAATCATCAGCTCCACCTAAGAAGAACTAACAGGTAGGCTAGCACTTGAGCAAGAGGTCCTGAAGCATGCATAGGAGTTTTCCAGGTAGGTAGGGATGAGGTGGGGGAAGGATAGTCTTGGTGGATGGAATATGTAAAAAGAAATAGAGGTTGGAAACAGTATAATCCTCCTCAAAACTCCTGGGATGACCTTGCTTGGCCTGGCCAGGGTCCAGTGCCCTGTCCTGAACCAGTCAAGTGACAAATGGCATGGGGCAGGGACAGTAGGCCCTGAACTCCATGAAATGGGTCCTCCACAGTGAAGGGAGGCTCTGCTAACACAGAGAGGGGGAAAGATGGTGAGTAAGCTAAAACAAAAGATGTCCACCCCAGTTATTGAAGAGTTAGCTGTAGCTGCTTTGGAGGTTTCTAGCAGAAGTAACTTCACACTGAACCGGCTTCCCTTAGTCACCCAAGAGGTTCTCAAATCCTCTTCCACTGTGGCCACTGGAATTGCACTGAAGGTGCATCCTAAAGTATTTTTAACATTGGAAAAGAAAGGAAAGTGTAACTTAGAAACTCTTACCCCTATTCCCATCCCCTTCAAAAAAATTTGAAAAAAATACTCCATGTTTGAAAGTGAAGGGCACATAAAATTTTAAATTATTTGCCACTTTAGATCATGTACACTCCAACTGCATTTCTCTATCTGGGATGATTGGAAGCTGGGAATAAACTCTGTCAAGAGAGAAACATGGACGCTCAGGCAAATACCTTTCCTGTTAATAAGGTGATGTCGTTTCACATGGAGGAATTCTGTGAGGTTATATGGTTCATGACTCACAGCGACTAATACCCTGCCCTGAGTTTGGTACAAATCCCTGCCTGGTGCCAGTGGGAGGTTTCCAAGGGTAATTTAATCAACTGGGCTGTGTTACTGTGTTATATCACATCACTTCTTGATAAGATTTATTCTTAAAAAAAAAAAAAGGAGAAGAAGAAGAAGTTTTGGTGCAGGCTCCTAAACTCTTATACTGACAGACAACATCTTTAATACAGACATTGTAAGTAAACAAATAGGAGGGTCACGATGGCTGAATGCAATTTTCATCTTTGAAATGAGACACAGGAGAAATGTTGTTCCTAATATGACAGGCCCAGTTGTTCTGCCCAAAGGGCCTCCATCCACCCAGAGGAGATGGGTGAAGCCAGGGGGCTGCAGATGCCCTGGTCCCCATTAGACATCTTTGCTGCCTGTCAGTGGCTTTTGAGGCTCCCTCTCCTCGGGCCCTAGAGTACAGGCTGCACTCGAGTTGAGTTGCTGGCAGCTGGGAGCATGCTGCCAAGTTTGGCATTTTCAGATCTCTGCGTGTCTGCCCTGGGAAATAAGGGACGGTGGCAAAGATCACTCATCCACTGCCAGCAGGCTGTGGGGCCAGCATGTTCCTCGCCTAGGAGGAGGTCAGAGATCAACAGAGAAAACACAGTGCTTTGATAGAAGGCATGTGACTTCCAGTTAGCAAGACATTCTGCAAACACTCATTCCCCGCATCGTTCAACCATTCCTTATTTGCCACTCCACGTTACCTTTGCTCTACTTTGCTGACCAAGGAGTCAGAGGCAAAGTCTGTGCTTTGGGTGGTAAATAACACACTGTTCCAAAGCAGGATCTTCTGAGAATAAGCTCAAGTCCTAGAACAGCCACAGGAACGATTCGAATTTGAGCGCAGCACATAGGCTTGTGCTGTACTCAGCATAGGGACCAATCTGGATTTGCATCTACTGTGTGATGCTCCCAAATGTGAATTTTTACATTTTATTTTGAATTCTTTTAAGGAACAGAGCAATACAGAACAGATAAGGGTAAAAAGAGACTACTTCCCACAATATTTTTAATCTTCCACATTGGCGGTGTCTTCTCAGCACCAGGGGATCAACGACCTGTTACACGGCAGCAAGTTATCAAATAGATGTGGGGACTGAGCTGGGTGAGGGGGCTTCTCAAGTTCATCAACCTCCCAGCACTGCACCAGTCCTTCCCTGTCTCCTGCTTTGCTCAGTGGAAAACCTATTCCCCATCCTTCCTAGGAGGGGCCCTGCAGCTAGCTCTAGACATTCCTTTCCGCTTCCTGAGAACCTTTCGACCCATTGTCAACACCGTTGCCCACAGCAACAGCTACAGCTCAGTTGCAATCTTTAAGGCTGGTTTGGCACAATGTTAAATCTTTCATCTAAACTCCAACGCTCAAACTACCCCATTGAGACAGGTATAATTACCTCCATTTAATGGATGCAAAAACAGGCACAGAAAGGTGAAGTATTATACTTCTCTCAAGGTCTCTCAACTAGTGCATGTCAGAGGATGGGGGCTCTGCTTGTCCCCCAGTTCTCTGCTCTCCGCACTTATTCACATATCCCCTGGGGTTGGTACAGAGAAAACCTATTTGTCTACTGCCAACAGACATTTGCTCCCTGGGCAAATGGGAGAATTCCGAAGCCAGGAAAGGTTCATGATGGTCACATGTGACATGGTGTCCAAGTCCGATGGCACAGGCCTGGGTCTTTATGCCCCAGGGCTGCACTCAGGGAGCTAAAGGGATACCTGGGCTCATCTCAGGGGCTTTGGGCTCCCTCTGGGCCGGCCCTGCATAGCAGTCACGCCCCCACGTGCTCACTGGCACTCCATTCCCAGCACTCTGCGATGTTCCAGCCTAATTTTCTCCTGTGTACTATGTGATTTACCTTCTGGTTTTCACTGTTTAAAACGCTCTGTAACAACATAGCTCATCAGACAGGGTTTAAAATCAAAATCCAACCAGAGGCAGTTGCAGCGTGATGAAAGAGCACCAGGTCGTGGTGGGACCGATTGGACGCCTATCCTATCTCCACCGCCTCACATACTGGCTGTACGGCCTTGGGCAGGTCACTAAACTTCTCTGAGCCTCGCTGTCCTTTTCTATAAAGTGCGGCATTAATATTATGATGATATCGGTAACGTGTTTAGTACCATGCTCAGTGAATGGCGTCTCATCGGCATCATCGTCGTCATTGGAAGGCAGTGTTGTCGGATGTGGCTGATCAGTGCGCTGAGGCGGAGCGGCCTGGCCCGAGGCCAACAGCAGAGGAGAAGCCCGTGCTGTGTCCCCAAGCCGGGGGTGTCTTCCAGGGCACATGCAGGTGGCTCTCCATCCCGGCCATCAGGTCCTTTGTGAATTCACTCAAAATGGCTCTGCCAGCATTTTAGGTCAAGAATTTCTCTTCAGATAAGATAAGATTTTGAGGAATCAGTTTGTTTCTCTAACAGGAAATCTCTCTTTTTATCCCAGAGTTCCATTGAATCTTAAAACCCTTTGGTCAAGCTTTTAAAGCCTTGCCAGTATCATAAGGAAGAGAGTAATCAAGCTTCTAGAAACCTAAGTGTGAAGAATAATGGGAAATATGGTCCCTGGGTCACAGGGGACAAATATATTGTAGCTTTTAAATGGAAGCATTTTAAAGGTACTAAAGATATCAGATGTCATACTGCTAGAAGTCAGACAGAATTTAACAATTTTCTTCACCTACCTATGCATATGTATGTGTAAAAAAGAGATATATTGTTAAGAACTATTGAAACTATTTTTGAGAAGTTTTGAGTTTTGAAAAATGTCACGCAAACCAAGGCAGAGACATTTGGATAGAAGGGTAACGAGAGCATCCTGGAGGGCGGAGAAAGGCGGAGCAGCCCTCCCCCAGGCTGCGGAGCATTCTCACAGGCCCGGCGGATTCTTTAGTAGAATATTAGGCCTGGATGATTAAGCAAGAATGATATCTGAGCTAAACCAGAGACTGAAGGCCAAGGTCTGCACTTTCTAACTCGGTCTCTGCTGTTAACTCCCTGCAGAATGCTGGGACTATCTCATAGGAAAATAAAAATAAAGGTTTCACAGAGCTAATTACAAAGTGGTTTTAAATACTAAAAACAATTGTTGCAGAGAGATGATACATATATATCTACACACATGGAGAGATTTTAAATCCGTGATCTTAGCATTAAAAGAGAGTTAGGTTCAAACGTCTTGTTAAACGGATAAAGAAACCGAAGCACTGAAAGACCAAGTAATTCGCCCAAGGTCACACGGAAAATTAGTGTTGGATTGGGGATTGGAAAACAGGTCTCCTGGTGCAATTCGAGGATGCCGTGTCTGCCAGGACGTGCAGCAATGCAATGGCACAGCTAAGTCAGTCGTTGAGTCTGAAGATGGAAAATAAATGGATGTGGTTGAAAATTCTTGTAAGTTTTTCTTATGAAAAGTAAAGACAGATAATTTTTTTCTCTTCTTTCTTTGATAAGGATAGAATGGCAAGGAAATTATTATAGGTTTGTCAGGTTAAGTGATAACATAATAAAAATAATAATGGACATTGAGTGCTACATTAGTAATAATAACAGTAGTTAACAGGATGCACCAATATCCTGTAGCAGGCTCTGAGTCTATAATCTCACTTCATCCTCATGACATCCCCAGGAGAGTGAGACTATTCTTAGCACCATGTTAGCAAAGAGAAAACTGAGTTTTATCAACATTTTTCAATTAAATGGCCTACATGTATGGATGGTTGCATGCACTCAATTTTGTACCCTTGTTTTAATGGACATTAACAGATGGAGCCCACTCTTAAGAATAGAGGCCAGGGACTCAAAGCTTGTCATGGCAGAGAGAGCTGAAGGGCCATTTTCCATGATCTTTGCTAAGTTAAACACATATATACACTCGCTTAATTCTCTCAGCAACCATAAGACCTAGTTATTAATACTAAGGTTTCACTAGTTCCATTTTACAGATGTGGAAACTGAGCAAAGAGAGATCAATTAACTTGACAGAGGTGAAGCCGGGATTGAATCCTAGCTCTCTTTGTTTCTGAGTCCATGCTGTTGACCACCATACTCAATTTTCTCCTGATCTTCAATTTTGTCATCTGTAAAATGGAGGTTATAACTGCAGTCATAAGGTTCGGGAGAGAATTACACTTCACGATGCCAGGTAAACAGAGGCACTTTATAAACTAGGACGTACTGAGGAACTTTATTTTTGTGGAGATGAGAGGGAAAGAGAAGCTTTGTTTGGAATCACATAATTTAAAACTTAAGAGTTTCCCTGGCAACATTTACTAATTTTATTAAAATTCTGGATGCTAAAATTCTAGATGCCTCTTTGCAGTTTTCCATCTTACTAAAATATGCATGAAACCCCAAGATGCAAATTCAGCTTTCTAATGAAAACCATCACCAGTTAAAACATTCTGTGAGACTGATGAAAAGAAGAGTTAAAAATCCACATAGCAAGCTGGCTCCCAAAGGGTCATTCCTGTAGACCTTGGGATTCTGAAAGAAAATAATTAAAGCAAGGCCTGTGTAAGGTTCCCACCAAGATTTATGGACAGAAACTTAAAGATCTCAGTTACTCTGCCTCTGTTTAATTGCTCTGCTGTCAGGGACCCCCACAGTGGAAAATCTGAGTCGGAGGCAGCCAGGGAGGGCTGTGAGCGACCCCGGCAGCTGGGAGGTGAGGCGGAGGAAGTGAGAAACCTTGCCCTCCCAGAGGCACTTCGACACTGCCGTGCACGGTCGCAGCTCTTCAGCCGAATTAAGAGGTCAAGGCAGGAGGGAAGAAGAACCAACTGCACACAAATATTTTTAATCCATTTTATGTGCCTCTGCACGTCGCTTTCAATTAGCATTTCTTGTCTCATCCTGACCACAGGTTCTTGCCCACTAACATATTATACATCAGGCGCACGTGCTTAACTTGCCAAAATAGAACAGTTTGCCGAAAGAGAACTCCGGGACATTTGTTGTTTAAAACGGCGTCTATTTCTTAAAATGAGTACTAATCAAAGCCAACAGTGACTTAATGTCATAAAACTGCCGTAGTGAAACGTTTCCAAGTCTGGTCCACAGGGCATCCACACAGTGGAAAACAGAGAGCCTTCAACTCCAACCCAGACCGTCACAGGACAGGTAGTACGTTTTAGTTCGGAGAATTGATCTTAAGCTTGGCTGGTGTCAAATTCTTTCTAACTTTTTCCCTGTTTCTCTATGTTTTTTAAAAAATTTGTCTAGATGATGCTTATATAGTAACCAATATAAATAACCAATTGCCCAGCGGAAAGACTTCCCACAAGGGAATACCAAAATGAGGGCACAGGGATACTGCCGGCTTGCCCTTTTGAAATGATTTTGTAGATGTACCCAAACCCCATGATGTACTCTTACCTTGACCCACACCCCCACCCTTCACATTTGATGACGGAAATGGCACCTTGGCTCCTGCCTTGCCTGCCCTCCTAGAGGTGGAGTTTGCCATTACTCTTTAGACAGTAGCTGGTGAGGCCCCTAAGATGCTGCCTTTCCGTGAGAGCCTTTATGTGAGAGCCTCATGTCTAGAACCCTCTCATCCAGTTTGCCTCAGCTCCTTCCAAGGGACCAGGGAGTTAAAGGGCATGGTAGGATTTAATGCATCCTTCTTGCAGCTAGAGGTTTTTGACCTGAACCAAGAAAGCACTTTCAAATTCAAGGTAATGAAAATTAGGTTGTTGTCTTAGCCTGGGTCCCTCGAAAAGCAGAGCCTGAGACGGATGCATGCATGTAGGTGGTTTATTTGGGAAATGAGCCCAGGGAGGAGTGAGGAATGGCAAATGGGAACCAGGAACTAGGGAAGAGGGAACACTGACACAAGGATACATTATCAAGCTGGCCCCTGCCACAGGGTGACTGGTGCTTGATCTCACCAGAACTTTCTGAGGAGCCTCATGCAATGTGTCTCAGAACCATCAGACCTGGTTACCAAAAGGGGAAGCATTTGTCCTTGACTCTGGTGCCCCTTTGATCAAGAGTGTCCCCACAGTCCTCATACGTGTGCTGCACATGCATGCGCCCAGCTGGCTCCTGTAGGCGTCTCATGCTCTGACATCAGAGGAGCCCCAGGCAGGATGGGAGGGCCGCTCTCGCAGCTGCAATCTGCATTGAACCCTGTCTGGAACCTGCTGCGGCAGTAGCAGCTAGAGCGAGAGGTGAGACTAAGGGGACCTGTACCGTGTACCAGGCATATCTGCCATAAAAGTGTTACGAGAATGTCGATATGCTCACCCATAACTTCTGTGACTGGTTGACACATGCTGCAAAGTGTTTCTGCTGTCCCTCTTCATATCCACTGACCAGTAAACCATCACCAAATGAGCTCTCCCTTAAACCTCCATTCATCCCTGAATTATTTATTGTGCAGGCAGTATTCTAGGAGCTGGGCACACAGCAGTGAGTAAGACCACAACATCTTTGCTCTCAAGCTCATATTCCAGTGGACAGAGACAGACAGTATAAAACATGAGCTAAATAAGGAAAATGTCAGACGGGTTAAGTGAAGGAAATGAAAATACAGTGATGTGATGGGGACTGAATGGTAACAGCTTCTCTCGTTACCTTGAAAGGTTAGACAGGTGGGTGGTTTGGCTTCTGGTTCCTGTGACTCAGTCACATTTTCCTTAAAATCCATTTCAATTGCTTAGTCAGACACAATTGTACAATTTTAAGGTTTAACATTTAAAAAACCACGTCATAATTCGTATAATCATATGACACATAATATCAATGGAGTCTTCTTTGGCAAAACTGGAGAGCCGTCTCAATTCATTGCTCTCTCTCATCTCCCCCCACCCCACCCCCACACACCCATACACACACGTGCATGCACTCGTGTGCAATCTGTGTCAACTCTACTTCCTGCTAGTTCTCAAATCCACTCTCCCCTTCAAAAATGTCCTCTCCACTCCCCCAGCACGTGTGATCCAGGCCTTCTGCACCTCTTGTCCAGGCCCTGTCAACGGCCTCTTGATGGACTGTCCAAGTTTTGCTTTGCTGTGCCTTTTTCATGCACCATGATCTCCAGATCCTTCTTTATCCTGGTAACCATGATCTGAACATAGCTGGGTTTATTGTTGTTTTAAAAACGTATTCAAAACTGAACACAGTATTTCCATTGTGGTCTGAACAAAGCACAGTGCGTTCTATTTCTTCCTTTAAGCTACTTAACTTCTTAAAAATACATTTTAAGAGTGCAGTTCTATGTATTTTAAAAATAAACACACCTGTGTAATCACCAACCCAGTCACGATACAGAACATTTCCATCTCCCCAGGAAGCTTCCCCATGCTTTTCCCCGTCCAGAGCCACACCACAGCAACCACCACTCTGATTTCTATTTCCACAATTTAGTCTTGCCTCTTCCAGAATTTCATATAAGCAGAGTCATAGAGTATGCCATCCTTCGTGACTGGCTTCTTTCATTCAGCATATTTTTGAGATTCATCCACATTTTTGCATGCGTCAGTAGTTTGTTCCTTTCCATGGCTGAATAGTATTCCATTGTATATATACCATAATTTGTTTATCTACCCTCCTATTGATGTACATTTTGGGTTGTTTTCGGTTTGGGGATATGGTGACTAAAGCTATGATAACCAAGTATTTTAGAGACTTTTGTTATCATTTATCTTGAGTAAATACCTAGAAGTGGTCTTTATCGTAACACAGAAAAATGGTTATTTAATTTTATAAGAAATTGAGAAGTAATTTTCCATAATGGCTTTGCAAGTAATGTAGGAGAGTTCCAGTTGCTCCACATCTTTGCCAAACTTTAGTGTTACCTGTTTCTTAATATTTAGCCACTCTTATGCGCATAAAGTGGTGATTTACTGTAGTTTTAATTTACCTTCATTCAATGAAGTAGAGCATCTCTCATGTGCATATACATGTCTTCTTTTGTGAAATGCCTGTTTAAGTATTTTGCCATCTTTTTCATTGTGTTGCTTGCCTTTTTGTTCTTGAATTATAGGAGTTCTTCATGATGTCTTTTGATGAGCACAAATGCTTAATTTTGACTAGGTAATTTTTTTTCTTTTAGTGTTTTTTTTTTTTGCCCTATCTAAGCAATGTTTATCTAAAATATAGTCAAAAAAGTTTCTAATCTTAGATTTTCTTCTAGAAGTTAAGCATCTGTAGGCTTAACTTTGCAGCATTTATGTTCAGGGCTATAATCTATCTTAAATTAGTTTTCGTGTATGGTTTGAGATAAAGGTTGAGATTTGTTGGGTTTTTCCTCAATAAGTTATTTTAGCACCCTTTATTGAAAAGACTTTCTTTCCCCCATTAAGCTATCTTGTTTGTTAATATTTTTCTATTCCATACTAGATGGGAGCATCTCCAGACCCATCTCTTGCCATCGCCATTTAAAAATAAGTTTTATACACACTGATTCAGCTCAGACACCCTTTAGCCTTTACTGACTGAATACTCTATATTGGGCATGGGTTAAGAGCTGGGTACAGAGAACTCATGTCCTAGAAGAGTTTCCATCTGTTGGAAGAAGCTAACATAAAAGCTAATGATTTCCATACAACGTCTCACACGATGGGAGAGGACTTCGAAGGGGTTTGTGGGAATATAGAAGAAGGCGCATGATAGGGAGGCAGCATATCATAGTGATTAGAGGGCAAACTGGCTAGGCAGATCTAGTTTAAAATCCAGACTCCAACATATCCTAGTTGCTAAGGCAGACCTTGTGCAAGCTATTCAACCTAAAGTATTACTGGCCACAAAGTACAGAATTATTACATTTGCCTGGTACTCAGTTAAGTGCTCAATAAATGGTTGATATTTTTATCCCACAGGACTCAGAGAAGACATCCTGGAGGAGGTGGCTCCTCAGCTGAGCCTTGAAAATGTTGAAAGTTGGCCAGATGAAGAAAGGAAGAAAGAGCTTTTCAGGCTGAAGGACTAGGAAGAAGAAAGTCACAGAGGTATAAATCAACATGGTATGGATGGGAATATTGCTAAAGCTTAAAGTGTGAAGAGGTGAGTGACCAAAGAGATGAAGTCATAGAGAGTTCTAGAAGCCATGCTAAGGAGCTCAGGTAGTATTTTTCAGTCAATGAACCTGTGGCAACTAGGGGACTTACCAGCTCCTCCTCTAGGCTCTAAGTCAGGTCTTGAATGCCACATTCCACAATAGCTCCACCTGTAGGTTTAACTGTGAAGCTCGCCCTGAGAGCTGGGCCATGCGTCATGGAGCCTCCCACAGACCAACCTGGGTCGATGCACTCCATTGCAAAGCCTTGGGCACCCTCTAATGCAGCGAGAGAGCCACAGGCCTCCCGTGATTCCCAAATGAGCCTAATACACACTAATTCTAATTCTGTCAAACCCCGCAGCCTCCTTAAGAGCAGAGCCACACCTTACGCTTGGTGCCACAGTTGTACTTGAACGGCTCTTGCCAGTACCCTTCCCAAATGGAGAGCCTGGCCCCTCTGCAACTGTCCTCTTATTGAAGGGATCCTATCAGACATGGACAGATCTTTCTGAACTATGCTGGCTTTCAGCTACTTGTTTGCTTTAAGCTACCATTTAATAATTTGCTACATATTAGGTTTCTCGCTAAATTCTTAACATGCATTAACTCAATAACTTTAAGCCTCCCAGCAACCCCACAAATAGATTTTATTGTTTCAATTCACAGATGAGGCAAACGAGGCTCAAGAATATTAAATAACTTGCCTACAGTCACATGGACAGTCAACAGCAGGTCCCAATCTAAGTCATCTTCTTAACACCTCTACATTATTGCCTCCTGCTTCCTAGCAGCCACGGAGGAACGGACCTCCCGGCTCCCCTTCCCACTGGCCTGATGGGACATCTCAGCCCTGGTCACTCTGAGCTCCTCTGGCACAACTTAGGCTGCCCTTCTGGAACTGCCTTCTCAGCTGAGTCACTTCGGTGGGTGATGAGCCTTGGCAGCGTCCCTGCTGACTCTGTGGCACTGCTATGCCGGCCTACCGTTAGCCAGAACTGAATGCATTATTAGTTGCCTTGCACAAGTTAGATAACCAAGGTTGAGAGAGCTCAAGAACATTAACAGTAAATCACAGCATCAAGACTCAGGCCGGCAGCATCTCATATACTCTCTTGCCTTTCTGGATAGTAAGTTGCCTGTCCAGGAAGCATCCCAACAGAGGCAGGAGGACAATTGGATAGAAAAGTTGTACAAGCCCCTCCAAAATCTATGAGTTTATAATTCTGCCTAATAACTGAGAATATAAAACCAAACTCTAAAAAAAGAGAGAAAACAGCGTAGAAAGAACCATATTACTAACAACATGACTCATAGCTTGTCTGTCCACTTTTCACTATTGTCTTATTAAGAAAAGACAGAACGGTGGAGGGAATGAGTGGCCAAGACATGGATTTGACATTAAATAGCCCAAAACAATGATAAATGTAAAGAAAACGTGGAGCCCTGATTCCTATTCTCACAAGAATTTTGCAGCCAAGTCAGCATCTATTCCCTTTACCTGATCAGGATGAAAGCTAATGTCCACAATGAGATCGCCTTGGAAAGGAAGTAGAGCACGTGTGGCAGTACAGAATCACAAAACCCTGGTTTGCTGGGAGTGAACCAGACAGAACCTGACTTTTGCTGCTGCACCCAATTTGCTGAATTTATAAAGCAAAAATCAAAATCAAGCCTTTCTTCCACATCTGGCCATCTGTCTCTGTGAGGCTACTTGTCTGCATACCTCGAGCTTCTAAATGCAGAGTTCTAGGTCATTGTTGACAGCTTTTTAGCTGTGCCGCATGTCTGAGAAAGCTAGAGAGCTGTGTGCCTTGGTCTTAGAGCTTTAAACATTTTCAACGTGACGAGGTATTCACCAGCGAAAATGCTGCCAGAGTCCAGTGCTTCCGGGAATAATGTGCGTAACTCAGAGGCTCTTAATAGGGCATGTCGTGGATTTCAGCGGCTCCTGCCTTCGGCTGGAATCACAGGAATTGTTATGAGTTTAACTCTGAGCCATGAGCATGAGACTGTTAAACAGCCAAACTGGCATCTTCATCTAAATTGATAAACTCTATAAAACCATCTCCACCACAGTTTCAGAAAGCAGTTTTGTAGGAGGCATTCATAGCTATTTTGCTAAGGTCATTAGCATTGACATGGTAGAAAAGACACATCCCTAGTACTTCCTATATCACCCATATTTGTATGATAGCAAAAACAAATGGAAATAACTAGAGCCATAGAAACATGATTAATGAAATGGAAAGCATTTAACCTTTATTTATTTACTTCCCAACCATTTATTGATCACTTGCTATGTGCCAAGTACTCTTACTTGCTAAAATACAGAGATGATAAACATATTCCCTTCTTTCAAGGGGGCACATATTTAATGGGAGAAATAGACATAAGTTCGAATAGTTATGATGCAGTTGTCATTATGCAGAAGGTACTATGGGAGCACAGAGGAAGAATGGTTGGTGGGGGCGGGAGGGGGGGAACACCACAAATGAGGCTGCATTTGAAGTGGGCCTTGAAGGGCATATAGGAGTCTGTCAGACAGAAAGGTTAGGGTGGCATTCCAGGCAGAGGAATTCCACGTACAAAGACAAAGACTGAGGAGAGGAATGGAGAATTTGGAAAGTGGCAAATCATTGAACACATTCCAGTACCTAAATTTTGAACCATTGCAGTGAGAAAAACTAAAATCTCTCTGCAAATCATATACATATACTTAGTGCTAAAGTTATCAGTCCAAAGTGTATCCAGGTGGAGCAGCGTGCACCACGTAAATGGGGACAGAGACAGTCTAGGACCAAAAAAAAAAAAAAAAAGGCAATGTGAATTTCAAATAGTATGGCACACAATTCCAGTCACTCCACTCTGGACTAAGATTTTCCCTTAAATCCTGGTGGAAAATGACTGGATATTAATCTTAGAATCACACTATATACCATGTGTATATAAGTAAACTGTTATGCTGTATATATTAATTCCAAAGTGCAAGTTCACTTATTCTCAGCAAATCCTTTTGCGATGCTTATAATGGCCTGCAGTAAACAATGCCTTTCAAGTAGTGGTAAGGACAAGTACAAGAAATGAGTGGAGCCCTCTGATATTTGCCCTGCGGGTAGAGTAGAGAGGTCTTTGAAGAATGGTGTCTGCAAAAGATATGGCGCATAGTAAGTACTCGATAAATGGTAGCTCAATAGTGACAAAGGGTCATTAAAAAATTAACAAGTAAAAATTCACAGGGCAGCCCAGGGAAGCAGCAGGTTTGAGCTTGCTGTCTATCTGCTGTTTTGAGTAAGCAAACATCACTTAAGAAACACTGGAAATTCAGGTCTGAACATGTACATTATGGGTCAATTTTATACTATCTCTGTGGTACCAGGACCCCAAACTGAGAAATTAAATAAAAATTAGTACAGGAACATTGAAAACCCTGGGGCGTCTGTAGTTGCTGATATCAAACAGCCTTGTAGAGACAATTAACAACCACCAGATTCCTATAATCTCCTCAAGCGGAAAAACTTTTCTAAGGATGAGTTCATAATCAAAAATTGCAAACCACAGGAAGAGACAAACTACCATAAGGGAGAATTAGGAGACATAACAGCTAGAAATCGTAGAATGGTCTAAAAATAATAAGGGATTTGAAGACAATGCAAAGACTTCTATAATTTCTACTCACATAATAAATTTAATTGAAAACTGTTAAGAATGATAAAAGCTCCACTTGCAAATTCTTAATGGCCTATTTAAAGCTTCAGTCTTGGTTTTTTAATTCACTCACATATCAAAATTGAAATATAATTTAATAACAATCTGGTCAAAATCTACCCAATCTTGTCAAAAACAGTCCTTTAAAAGTTATCTTGGAAAAGGCAGAGAGATGGAAAATTCCCAAGCAGTTGAGTTAAAACAGGCATCTCATTTTTCCCTGTTAATTAAACCAGCTCTGAAATTGTTATAAACAATTTTGTCTATCCATATTTCAGCTGGTGCTTTCACTTTGTTTAAGAGTAGACTTTTTATCCATTTACTTTGTTAGTAAAAAATGTCAAAACTCCAATAAAACCTCCAAAAAAATTTTTTTGTCTCTGTTTCATTAGAACAACATTCCAAAAAGGCTTTACATAGTTTATTTTTACCTATAGAAATCTGAACTCTTTCTAGAAAAGACTGCCAATCTCTAGTGGGTTGAAGGACCAGACAATGGCATAGACACAGGGGTCCCAAATTTCTGTATGTCCATTTGGAAATGTCTAAGGGTGGAAGTCCCTGAACTTGGGGGTTTATAAATAAAATTTCAAAAAAAATATTGAGTGAGTTACATATAGTTACCATCTTATTATTTGCTTGATAAAGAGATTGAAAATAAATATCTCCCGTTGACATAGCTCATTTTTAAAAGAACACTTTGACACCAAAATATTAACAGAGAACATAATCCCAGGGAAAAAATTTGTCCTTAAATTTGTATTAATTTATAAGTAATTTTATGAAAAAGTGTATTACAGCACCCTGGTTTTCCCCATTTTGTCATTAACTAATAAAATTGGTCACAGTTTCAGATTTTCAGTGCTCTCCAGCTTGGGAATACCCAGCTCGTGTCCTCTTGCTTTATCTCCCAGGCTGGTCTCGAACTACTGGCCTTAAGCAAGCGATTCTCCCCCCTCGGCCTCTGAGTAGCTGGGACTACGCCGCCACACCGGGCTGCATGTGTCATCTTAACTCTGATTTCAAAGCAGGAGCTGCAGAACTCTAGAATCCATGTTCATTTAGATAGACATTTTGCATTAACATGGGCAGACTCTGCACCCCCGACCTACAATTATAACTAGACTGACTAGGAAACTATTGGAATTTTGAGGGTTCTTTGTGGTTTTCATAGCACTTACAGGTGTATTCTTTCCTTCAATCTAAAAAAAACAAAAACAGAAAACAAAAAGTAGAACAAAAACCCTACTACAAGTATGAGGTGTTATATTTATCCCTGTCTCACAGATGAAGAAACTAAAATTCAGAGCAGTCATTCATTTATTCATTCATATATTCAACAAACATTTATTCCGTGCCTCTGGGTCCTACAGAACCGTGCCAACCCTACTGATGTCAAGATGAGTAAAAAAACCATCCACATTCTTGACTTACTCAAGATTCTACAGGTAGTTAGTGACAGAGCTGGGACTGATCCCCAGGTTTTGCGTTTTTGTTTTTTTTTTTTTTTTTTATAAAAAATCTGACTCTGTTGCACAAGCAAGAGTGCAGTGGTGTCATCATAGCTCCAGCTATGGGCTCCAACTTCTGGACTCAATTGATCCTCCTGCCTCAGCCTCCCGAGTACCTGGGACTACAAGCACGCACCACCACACCCCACTAATTTTTTAATTTTTTGTAAAGACAGAGTCTCACTATGGTGCCCAGGCTGGTCTCCAACTCTGACCTCAAGTGATTCTCCAGCCTCAGCCTCCCAAAGTGGTAGGATTACAGGTGTGAGCCACCACACCTGGCCCTAGCCCAGGTATTTTGATTGCAAATATTGTGCTTCTCTACCAAGCTGTGCTGCCCACTGTATCTCCCTCTCCATTGTGAATGGTTCTCCCTACCACAGACATCATAAAAAGTCCTGATCCCCGACCTTGGACAGACTGAGACCCGTGGAACTCCACACAGGTTCTTGTATTCAAGCCAACATTCTTGAGACATCTGTTCAATAGGCACTTAGAGTGGCTGAGGCCTGGCATGGCGCTGAGGGTGTGGATGGGAAAAGGAGAGGGTGGCTACTAGAGGCAGTATCCCAACGGGCAAAACAAAAGCCCTGTGGCAAACCAGAGGGTTCAAAGACCAGGTGTTATTATCTGAACGTGAATATGCTAAAGGCCCTTAACCCCCTCCCCACCATGCCAAGCAGTTTATCAAAATATTCCTTCCAAACATATGTATCTCCTGAGAGGAGATCCGATAAGTACCATTTTCTCTCATCCCTTATACCCAATAATGCTGTGGTTTAATATCCTGTTTGCCCACACCTTAATCTTCCTCCACACCCTCTTCTTGTTTGAAACAGCCTTTGTTCAGCACTTTGCCAAAACATATTCTCATTAGGCATCACCCAATTCAAAGCCTGTACTCACCAAAGAGACTGCTTTGACGTACCCAGAACATTGCATCGTCCCAGGTCAGTCTCAGCAGGTCTCAGCATCTGGTGTTCATATATTTCAAGGATTATACCTACCCTGCATCTACCAGTATGTAATTGGACTTAAAATGGGTGTCCTGGTCACATGGTTGTTATAATTTTGAATATCACCCTATGATATATTGCTATGCAGTCATTGCATTTGTAAAATCTTTGTAGATACTTTTGTTTCATATGTCTGCCAGACTAAGACATATTAGAAGTCAGAGACTATTTATAAATCGATATAGATATTTATAATATGTCTAACGCAATGTCAAGTGATGGATCATTATGTACAGTGTATTCATTTATGAATTTTGGAGTTAAGAAAAAAATAGAAAAACTAGCCTTAACCCTTCACTATATACTCTGTTTAATGGGATGTTTAAATCCTAGTTTTTCTGAAAATAGAAAATAATTGGCACCAAACATGAATATATTAATGGGAATATAGTGGGTCCACCTTGAAAGATGCCAATTTAACAAAAAACATTTGAGAAACCTGTTGCCAACTTCATGCAGGTGGCCCTTCTATGCATATAGGTGCTTGGTCAAAAATACCTGGTAGGTGAAAGCTGCTCTAAGATGCACTTGACTCTTATCCAATGACAGTGCAAGCCTCTCTGAAAGAAAGCCATAAAATATTTTTCCATGGTGACTCCCACAACTTTATCAGGGACAATGAGAAAAAATACATGTTTCTGATCCATCACCAGGCATAAGAGTACCATTTCACATCCTGCCAGATGCCAAGACACATTGACTTGGTAACCGAGTCCACGTGACTCTAGGAGATGTGAGCTTCCACGTTTAAGTTCCTAGACTTCACCTTAATGGACATTGAATAAGTACACTCTCAAGATGGCCCTAACTTGTGAAATCTGCAGTAGTCATCTTCAAAAATGCTTTGCACAAATTGGACTACCAACAAATATTTGTTGAATAAAATTGAAAAGTTGAATGAATGGAGTTGGACTCTTTGCAGCCAGGGGTTGCTATCATCGTCATATACATATGTTAATTTGTTTTTTTGTTTATTTATTTATTTAGAGACAGGGTCTCATTCTGCTGCCCAGCCTGGAGTACAGTGGCATGATCATAGCTCACAGCAGCTTCAAACTCCTAGGCCTTGCTATTCTACCCAGGCTGGTCTCAGACTCCTGTCCTCAAGTGATCCTCCTGCCTTGGTCGTCCAAAGTGCTGGGATTACAAATGTGAGGCACCATTCCTGGAGATGTATGAGAAATTTAAATGACAATTAGATTGATGAGAATTACCTTTCTAATCCTAGCACTGGTCCTAGGGAGAAAGATCTGTGGCATGTGCTTGGGTCCTGTGGACGGTCAGTAACCTATGCTTCTCTTCAAGCCTTTCCACATTGCTCATTTCAAGACAGAACAAAAGTCTATCATTATGTCAATTTCACGATGCAAATTAATTTGGAAAAAAGTATTCTTTTCAAAACAGCCATTCTGAAAAGAGTATCAGCTCAGATGTTTGAGTGAAAGCCATATTCGATTGTTTGTTCATTCCTTTTATCCTCTGCTAATTTCTTTTCTCTTTCCCAGCTGCATAATAATAAGTAGAAGGTGAGATATCAAAATCCTCTCTCCCTGCCACCAAAATAACAGGTATCTGAATCATACCACTCTGAGGCCCAAAGCTGATTCCTTTTCCACCTTTCAAAGAAGGATGCAGACACTCCCTGAGAAAGACTGGCTGGAGGAGACATAGGAGCCTAGGTGAAATTCTGTGTCTCCCTGGAATTCTTCCAGGGCCAAGTGACACTTTGCACAGAGGCAGCTGGTGTCAGACAGCTCTGTTCACCACCTTGGGAACATGCATTTTTGTAGCTTGGGAGGACAGGAAAGACTCACCAGATGTGGGAAAGGGGTGCAGAAGGATGAGTGAAAGGGCATTAGAATGGAACCTGACCTTCCTCCTTGCTCCAAAGGATGAGAAAGCCCTAATGCTGCAGAGATTTATTTATATTAACAACCTCTTAATTCAAAATGCAATTATCCATGGGATAATTAAGCTTACGGTGGAGATTGCATTAAACTCAATTACGTCTTCTGCCATCAGAGTCATTATTTTGGGGCAGGGAGCAAAAAAAAAAAAAAAAAAAAAGAGGTACCTGTCTGTTAAAGAGGGATGAAAAAGAAAATGACCTCAGACAGTGTGTCCCAAATCTGCTGCATAAGGATCATCAGAAAAGTTTGCAAAATGCACAGATTTCCTATCCCTTCTCCCCACCTCATCCCCACTCAGATCCAGGAAAGGCTAGAATAGGGGCGGGAAAGGATATTTTTAAAAGCATCCTGGGTCATTCAATGCTGCCAGCCCAGGGATCAGCTCTAAGGAAGCACAGGTCTTGGAGGCTGGTTTGTTGTCCTGACCAAACTTCACAGTCTGATCCTCAGCTTGGTAAACACTGAACTTGATGTTGCACCAGGGCTGATCAGAGCTGATTCGTTTACAAAGTTTGCAGGAAACATATGTATAAATCAGAATGCCAGCTCACCAATTACAAAATGGGGTAGTCCTTCTCAGAGATCAAAATGCTCGCGTCTGCCATGCAAAACACCTAGACAACAAAATTTTAATCGAATGGTTGCCTGCTGTTGATCTGTGAAATTAGATAAAAGGGATACCTTCAAAGCATCCCCTTTTCATTCAGGCTGTACGGAAGTGTAGTGAGTAATCGCTGGATATCCTTGATGTTGGCCAGAGCTGGAGAAACACTGCCAAATTCTTGTCCTCAGACTTTTTTTCTGGATTCTATGAAGATAATCATTTTTTTTTCACGTTTATTCTCCTTTCAATTTTTACTTTCTTAGTTGAAATGACATTCCATTTGTGCATCTCTGACCGCCTATATTGCACTCAATGTGTCCATATCCCCACCAATATCTTGGGTGATTTCTTAGATGGTTAAACTTATTCTCTACTCCTCTGCTCTGGTTTGATGCTCGACCTCGTGGAAGGGTGTAGCATCTCTCTCCGTGTCAAGGCCCTTATATGCATGCACGTGGACGGACGAGGTTCCCAGGCTGTCGTCTCAGATCTGGGACGGAAGTTCTGCTTGGTTCCCCGAGCGCCTGCAGAAGTGGGACATGCTGATGTAGCGCAAAGATGACTCAGTCTCTGGCCAGAGTCATCCTGATGTCTTCTTGAGTGAATTTTAAATAAGGAAAGATTTGACCTAAAACTCACAATAGAGACATATACAGGATTTTCACTTCATCTTTACACTTACTGGCCCTCCACTGTGCTGTTTTCTCATCTCTTACCCATTCACATACATTACACTCCCCACTCCCCTTTCTCCAGTTCTTTGTTCTCTCACCATTTACTCCAAGTGCTGAAATCCTGTCAAAACTTACTGTTAAATAAAAACAATGAGGAAATGGAAAATCACTACCATTCTCTAGGCTAGGAAATGACTGGAAATTCTGACGATATCAGATAAATATACATATGTTTTACCATCATTATATATCATACCCATAAGCCACAGCTGGCTAACGTCACACCTACTTTTGAAAAGTAAACAATATGGCAATAAATGTTGCAATATGACATGGAAGTATTTTCATTTCCTAAGTTTCCTGTACAGACAATACTCATAGGGCTGATTTTCAGCTGTCCCATATAATGAATTATTCCACCAGGTTACATCCTTCCTTTACACAAACCTCTAGGCTGTTTGTTTCAATACTCCTGCAGCTGTTACTTAGGTTTTTGCTACATCATTACTGTTTATTCAAAATCTCTCACTTCTGCAGAGATTCGCCAGTACTCAGCTTTCTAAACGTGATGACTCTCATGTTTGGTTCTTTGTGCTAAATGTCGGAGGCAGCTTCTGGTCCTGACCAAAATATTTGCACGATGCTAATTACATTTCTGTGGATCATCAAATTAAAATCTGCAGAAGGATAAATGAAAAATATGCGTCAAACTTCATAACTGCAATTTCCAATTGTTTAGAACAAAGAATCTTGAAATTGGAGGAAGTACAAATACAGGCACACTCCTGCTTAGAACAGTAATAGTAACACCAGCTGACGAGCATTGAGTGCTCACCGTGGCCCAGGTCTACTCTGAGTACAGTCCACGTTAATCTCCAACCAGATGACATAGGTAGTACCATCAGCCCAGTTTAGAGATGAGAAAACTGAGGCACAGAGAGGTTAAGCCACTTGCCCAAGACCCCTCAGCTAGTAAGTAACACAGCCCAAACTTAAACCCAGGCATTCTGTCTCCAAAGTGCACTCTTGAACAAACTACACTCATATGAAAGCTATTTTTCCACATTGGTATATGTTTAGAAGTTCAAAATCAGATGTACTAGATGAAGAAAGAACAAAGGAAGGCAGAAACCTCCTTCCCCTACCTAGTCTTAGTCCCCCTTTCAACTCAACAACCCCCCCGCCCCTCCCCACTGCCACACTACTGGGAGAAGTCCCCACAGGCACCCAGCTCTGTACAGCTGCTTTCCTGAAGGGTGATTCAAAAGATCTAGTTTCTGTCTTCTAGAAGCTTATAATCCCAAAGAGAAAACAATACAAAGAGGTATATAAAAAGAACACACAGGCAAGGGGGAAACACAGAAAAAAGTAGGCAAAAGTTTACACCAAGTTTGACAGTAAAGCAATGGGATTTGAGGTGAGGAAATGATAAACAGCTTCAGAAGGCAATTCCAAAGCCAAGTTCCAACGGGGTTCTGCCATTTGTGGTGACCGCTGCGAACCGGCAGCCCACATTCGTGTAGAAGTATCTCATTATTTTATGCATGCTCCTTGACTATCAAATGGCTTCCGCCTCTCTCCAGTCCATTTCACTGGCTCTCCTGATCTGTCTTCTGCGTCTTTCTTCATGTCTGCTTTCATTCCCTTTGTCCAGGCATTCGTTTAACTGCTCCTTATGGAGCTCTTGTCTTAGAAGACCCTGTTCCGGGCACTCTGAGAGCTATCAAGAGCAAGAGCAGAATCCCTTTTCTCAAGAAGCTTACCTGCTGCAGGATCATCTTTGAAAAATGCAAATCTGATTCTGCCCATCAGGTTTAAAACCCTCCAATGGCTTCCCATTGCTCTTAGGATAAACACCAAAATCTACCAAGCAGCCTCTCTAAAGCCCCACGTGGACAATCCCGCCTTCTCTCTGAATCACATGCTTATCTCCCTCTTTGCATCTCTCCAGCCTTTCAGCAGTTCCTTGACTGCTCCATACCGAGCTCTCGGTTTTATGTTCTGATAGCATCCTCTTGTTTCCATCAGAGCCCTAGCGTCATTCACAGATGCACGCTCGTGTGATGACTGATTAGTGACGGTCTCCCCAGCTGCACTGTAAACTGCATGAGTGTGGGGAAGAGGTTAGAGGTCCCCTTAGTGATGAGATGGAAAGGTCAGCTGAAGTCAGACTGTGATGAGTTGCTGAGGAGGCAGGCTGAAACTCTGGGGAGTCATGAGTGGTTTCTGAGCAAGGAGGCTAGGTGACCGGAACTGTGCTTTAGGACAGAGTTGAGTCCAGCAGCAATAAATGAGATGGGGGTGTGGGCAGGAGGTAGAGCAGGGGCCCGGGTGGGAGGCTGTTGCTGTAGACTGAGTGAGAGGCAGGAGAGGCTGCACAACAGTGAGCGGGAAGTGACAGAGAAGAGAGATTCCAGAGATTTGGCCAAGTAAACAACAGTTGATAACTGAATGTGGAAACTGAGGGACAGGGAGAGTCCAAAAAGCTTCCAAGTTTTCCAGTCAGGGTGCCTGAAAGTGTAAGTGATTAATGATTCAAAGTAAGAGGAGGAAGCCCTCTGAGGAGAAGATAGAGTCAGTTCTGGAATTGTTCAGCTGGAGGTAGAAAGGGACACAGTGGAGATACCCGCTGGGTGTTGGGAATATGGTGCGGGAGGGCAGAAGAAAGGCCCTGGTTGGAAAGAAGATGTGGGCGCCATGAGCACTGACGTGGTACTAACGGAGAAGTGAGGCAAAGGAAGAGGGGGGAAGAGAAAGAGAAGGGAAAGAAGCCAGAAAGTAGGAAAAGCACCCGGAGGGTGTAGAATTAGGGAAGCCAGGGAGGGAGGCCGTGACCAGTCCTGTCAAGTGCTCGGCCAAGAGCTGGAAGAGGATGACATCTGAGCAAAGCGACTGAGGCCACCAGCGATGGGAGGTCTGAGAACAGATTCAGTGAGGAAGGTTTGGAGGGTAAAAGCCAAACTGCAGGGATTTCCATAAAACTACAGAGGTCATCAGGGATTCTACTGCCCTCTGCTGTTGGGTTTGATTTAATTATTAAATAAATAGGCCAACTCTTCCCAGTGTTTACCAAGTACCTGCCACGAACCAGATGCTTTATGCTATTTTAGTCATTTTTCACCAGAGCCTTGTGAAGAAGATACCTTCATTCATTTTAGTATCCATTATTATATAACTTATAGTTAAAATGGAGCTCAAGAAAGTACTGTAACTTGCCCATGGACATACAGTGAGTAAAGTCATTAGACTGTAAGCTCCACAAGGGCAGGAATCATGAGTTTTGTTCACCATCATCTATGCCTGGATCTTAATGATTGGTACATGGGATGATTTTTTGGATAAATGAAGGAATAGATGAATGGAACCCAGTGTCATAATCAGGTCTGTGTGGTTTCAAAGCCTACAAGCTTTTCAGATATAAAAGGCTGTTTTTCACCGACACTTATTCCAACAGAAGGGATTGTCCTATTGGCAGCATCTTCAGAAACAAGAGTGAAGAAATTTACTTTGTGAGAAGTGCTATTTCTGAATAAAAATATGTGATTATATTCACTTCACTTTGCAAATCACCCAGTTGATAAATCAATCAAACCATCAAGTAAGTCAAAGCTAAATTAATCTTTAAGGCAGTTTTGCTTTCCAGATCACAAGTAAATATGTATGAAATTAAAGAAGCATATTTTAGGATGAAAGCACCCTTCCCCCATCCCAAGAGTCAGTCATGGGCCACATTGCTTCAAATTATAGAAGACAACTTTTCATATATTTTCCTAGAGAAAATTATTTCCCTAAGGCAATATTCCTTCAGATATATTTCAGAAGACAAACTCATGGGAAATAGTGGTCACCTATTTGAAGCTAATTATTAGAATTTGAAAGAAAAGAGACTCAAATTTAACTTCTATAGGATACACATTTTGAGTCTTTTTAAGAAAAACATTTGGAAGAGGCATTTTCCTAATAAGGAAGATCTGAGCCACAAAAAAAATCTATTTGTTTCTGTTATAGGAGTCTAGCATCACATTGATTTTCAGCTTCTTCCATTTAGTCCAAATTCAGCTGTGAACTTGGAGGCTGGATGGTCCACTAAAAAGCATTACAGATGGAAACAGATTTCAGGTCTGCCTGTAATTAAATGCAAGTTTGGATAATAAACTAGACCTTTCAGATATCAGTTTTCCCATCTGTAATATGGGACTAAAGTGTTTGCCTAGTTTACAGAGTTGTTTTAAAGATAAAAGTAGGCAATATAAATATAAAACTGTTTGGTGAGAAATGTGAAAGCACCATACACATGCAAAATATCATCATTGCCTTTTCTCTAAAAGATACTTTTAATCCATTACCATCCAGAAAGATGAAGGATCTTCAAGTAGTCACAGTTGCTGCTGGGTTTCTTAGTCTCATCATCTTAGGGAAACACAGGATTGAATGGCTCTTCAAGAATCCTCCAGGCACACTACCCTTAAGCACCTTGGAAAGAAAATTGTCTTCACTCATCTTACAAAGCTCTAGAGTTGCAGAGAGCTTCTAGATGGTCCTGAGGTTTCGAAGCCCCATGAAGCTTCTGGAATCATTTATGCCCTGGGGATTTGAATGTTGATTCTCAAATCCTGAGGTAGAAACTCCCAGTTGTATCCTTCCCAAAGTGTACTTCAAGAACATCATGGCCAGGATTAGCTTGGGGGGTATCTTTCAACCCAGAAAGGCCCCTGAATTTTGGCATTTGGTCTGTGGCTCTCTTCAGAAGGATGAACTTTAACCGTAGTGTTCTCCCTCTGGGCTCCACCCTGGTCTAAGATGATGGTTAGAAACAGGCCTGGCTTCCACAGAGCTGATCTCCAGCCTTGGGCTGAAGTGGTTAATTAGGTCTGGTCAGGACCTCCCCAGTCAGGACACCCCTTGAATGGCTCTGAGTTAGATGTTTAGATGGTATGCGGGGAGGACAGGCAGAGCACAGACAGCTACTATGAAGTCCTCGGAGAAGTCCACGGTGTTAGGTCCCGGGTTCACATTTGAGGATTACCTGGAGGAAGGTAACAGAGGGCAGCGGCAATGTTTACCAACAGAAAAAATAGTAACCATCTACTTATCTAGTACTTCTCATGTGTCAGGAACTTTAAATACTCTATCTTATGTATTCTTTGTAACAGTGAACCCTGCTAAGTAAATATTATGGTACCTCTTTTACAGATCAATAAACTGAGGCATAGAGTCTCCTTTATGAAGAATATTTACTGAGCACCTATTATTTTTCAGACACTGAGAATATAGTGATGAGTGTGGCACAGTCATTGTTGCTGAAGAATTTACAGCCAAAAGGAGGTCAGGTAACTTGCTCACTGTCAAATACATTGTTTCTGATGGGAATTAAGAACCAGAATTTAAATAGTGATGTGTTTAGCTTGGAGTCTTGGCCTTTATTCATTCATTTGTTCATTCATTCAGTCAACAGTAAAGTATTGAGCACCTACTATGTACCAGGCACTTTGCCAGGGGCTCAGCATATAAAATGACGAGTTGAACTAGGCACAGTTGGTTTCTGCCCTCATGCAACTCACCCTCTCTTGTGCTACCACGTGGTCTCCCCACCAGGGAATAGTGGCTCTGTCCCTCCTCTGCCAAAGAGCTATATAGCTCTAGGGCTACTTATTTAGGCTGGTGCTCGAAGGCCCTAGTTCATTCTAGTTATGTCAGTTACCATAGTGGGGACATTTCTAGCAAATTTTTCTTTCCATTTATGGACACCATCATTTTCTTTGTTAGAGAAAATGCTAATTCTGGAAAGATGAGATCACATATAAATGGGACGAATATATAAGTAAATAAAAGAGACGAATGTCCTGTGTCCTCCCAAGCGGGTCAGCCTTTGGTCCTCCACGACATGGATCCTCACGGATTGAGGGTAGCAAAGGGTTGGCTCTGCCCCTGGGGCTGCGTCAGTCCCCACAGCATCTGCACAGATCACCATGGCGTCAGCTGCCCGCGCGTCACGTGGGCTCCGCTCACATTTCTCGGGCCAGGTTAGCAGGATGGCGTGCGGTGTGCGTCCACATCTGATCAGCGTGTCAATGACGCAGGGACTCGCGGGCAGGAAACTGGGTGCTCTGAGCTCAAGCCTCGCTCCCTGCAGACAGCAAAGGGGTGAGCAGCCCCCCGGCGCCCTCTGTTGACTGCTTCACGCAACTGTCATCTCTCCAAGAGCCCTCTTCAGATTTTTGTTCCACTTTCCTTTAGCTTTTTGACTTCAGGATTAATTTCAGGACTAGACTGTATATGACTAACCGTTGCATTGCAGACAATGTAATTTTATTTTTGCCCATAGTATTCAGAAAGGAAACCGGTGACGCCATCATGTCCTACTCATACCAAAGAGGTGGGCCGATGTGTGTGAGGCTCTGGTAGAAGACTAGTCAGTATCATGTTTCTTTTGTCACCTCTCTGACTGCTTCCTGTAGAGTGTGTTGCTGTCCTTCCTCCTGGCTTTACCCACCTCTCTGGTGTCCCATAAAAGCCCATTCATCTCCATCCCAAGTGAGGGCTGGATATCCCCTCATTTTCTGGAGTTTGCCCACCACAGCACTGAAATGTTCACTTTGCGGTTTACTCAGCCCTTTTCTGTAATTCTCCCAAAGCAATATCCTAGCTTTTGCTTTACACGTCACAGCTCAAGCCAGTCAAGTGTTTTGCTGTTCGGATGAATGAATATCTACCCACCTCAACCCCTGCTATTCCACAAAAAAACAGGTACCAATGACAAAGATGGAATTTGTCTTAAATTGCTTTCAGGCCAAATTTAGCCCTGATAGTCGGGGGTTGCCAGATTTAAGCTTGATAACATCATGGGAAATTCTTAGCCTACTTCCTGACACATAACACAATTTAATAAACATTTATTTCCTTCTTTCCTTAGAAGAAGTCATTCAGCCTGAACTGTCTTAGAGAGTGTCCATTCTTAGAAATGAATGAGGCTGTACCCAAGATTAGAGGAATCAGAGCTCAGCTTATAAACATTTCCACCTTTCTAAAGATCAGCTCTGACAATACAATATGGCAGAATTTGTGAGATAACAGAAACCCGGAGCTAAAGCAGCCCTTGAAGATAATCTCTATTGACTCTTAGGCAACTTCACAACCTTTAAATACTTGAGTAAATTTTAAAATAAGCAGAGGAGATAATGGTAGCTGCCAGAGATTCATCTTGGCTTTTTCTTAAAGGGAAGTGGCTTGGCCTAGGGAAAAGAGCACAGGCGCTGGAGGCAGGTGCACCTGAATCTGAATTCTGATGCACTTTCTGGTTGTGGGACCTAGTGCCAAGGAAGTCAATAACTTCTTTGACCCTTCTTTTGCTCATTTGAAAAATGGGAAAATTAATACCTATCACTGGAGATTCCTTGGAAAGTTAAGTGACTTTCAGTCTGGCACATAGTAAGCACCATAGTAAGTTCCTTGTTGCACATATGAACATTACTGTACCAAACAGACTCAAAAGATGAGCTATTGACCTATCATGTCATTGAGAACAGAAAAGGATTCAGGAGAAGGCTTTGCTAACCATACTAAAACTGTAATTTTTTAAAGGATAATCTGCTTCCACTAGTAGAAGTAGATTTCCTAATAAATGTAATAAGGCAATAGAATGGCATTTTTTTTCTGTGGTCATGAATGATTGAATTCCATTTCTGCTGTGTAAAGAGATATGCCTTGCTTTGCTCTGTACTCTATCCATACAGTATTTTTTCTTCTTTTTTCTTTTTTTTTTTAAAGGCTGGTCAAGTAGAGCAGTGGGAGTGGAGAGGGAACAAAGGAATCTGTAACTGGTTGTGATCAACTAGTTGTAAACACCACTGCACTCGGACCAACCAGTATTTTTTCTTTTAACTTGCTATCATTTTTGAATACCTATCATGTACTTCTTTAAGTATTTTACGTACATTTTTCTCACTTAAGACTCCTAACAATCCTGTGGAGGAGTGTGATTATTCCAGTATTACTGATGAAGCTCAGTGAAATTAAGTGACTTTCCTGAGGCTACACACATTTGCCTGACTCTAAGTCCCCTCCTGATTTTAGAGGGTGTGTGTATGTGTGGACCTCTGAAATGTGGCCTTTCTATGTACATGACACTGGCTTATGTTTATCAGAAATGCACTGAGTTATTTGTCCCATGATAAAGGTAACTGGTACTCAACAGTTATTTCCTGGATAAATGAATCTTCTCTTTCTCATCAGATAATCAGCCATATGTCTTCATGTTAATAGCAATATCCATGGAATGGAATTTTCCCTCAGGGGCAAAAATCTTACTTTCATTTTTGCTAAGCTAACCATGTCAGACAAAGGTCTGGATATCCATTTGACACTCAGTAAGTATCATGTTTATTCTTTTCTTACTTTCAAGCCTTCAGTCTGGCCCTTGTCCACCTTCTCAGCCTCCACACTCAAAACTTCTTCACATTCCAGCCATACTGTGCTTCTTCTAGTTCTTGAAGGCACCATGCTTCTCCATCCCTGGGGTCTTCACAGGCTGCTCCATCTGCCTGTAACCCCAGCCCCTTCCCAGAGAGTTGTATCCTGCTCTTCAAGTCTTAGCTTAAATAGAACTTTCTCCAGAAAACCTCTCTGACTCTCTGTTTCAGTTATCCATAGCTGTGTAACAAACCTCCCCAAAACTTAGTGGCTTAAAAAAATGATCATTCATTTGCTCATGAATCTGCGAGTTGGGCTTGGTTAGGGAAAGCTATTTTCTGCTCCACAAGGTACTGGCCCAGCCTGGCTGATGTTTGACAGTCCAAGATGGCTTCACTCACATGTCTGGCATCCCAGCTGGAATGGCAGGCTGGGCCCCACTCTCTTTCCATGAGATTTCTAACAGCTGGACTTCTTTATGTGGTGGTTGGCTTCTAGGAGGTGAAAACAGAAGCTGCAAGGCATTTTAATGACTATGCTTGGAATGCATATGGTCACATCCTACTGATCAAAGCAAATCACAGGGCTAGCTCAGATTTAAGGGGAGGTGAATTAGCTCTCATCTTTGGAGTGGCAGGTGCTTAGAGGGTTGGGAGGCAAAGCTGGTGGCCTTCTTTGCAGTAATCTTCCATGTGCTCCTAGACTAGGTTAGTTCTATTAATATTACATAGAGTACCACCTCCTTCTCTGTAAAACTATGTGCATTTGTATGTATTTATTTAATGTCTATCTACATTCTCCCATCACCTCCCACCCCAGCCTGTAAAATCTATTAGAGCAGAAATCCTGTCTATGTTCATGGCTAATTATAAATATGGGACGGATGAATGAATGAGTGAATGAATGAGTAAGTGAACATGTATACCATGGACCAGGCATACAATACAGCTAGCACTTAGGTAATATGTGTAGTTTTCCTTTCTTGGTGATCATAAGCTTGCTATTTAAAGTTATAGCACTTTCTCTTCTCTGGAAATATTGATACACATCTCATTGGCAGTCTCTAAGGGCACAGACAAGCTTACAGTCCTCAGGAGTGCTTGGAAAATTCTTAGTTCTCTAGGCAATGAATTTTCTATGAGGAAAAGGCAATGATCATGTTGTTAGCAATTGTCTTAAAGTTATTGCAACATGCCTTGTGTTTTGGTGCCTGGAAGGTCTTTATTGCAATATTAGAATAACTTGCCTTGCTGGTGTTTGTCTGTAAGTGCCTGTTTTGGAAACACATTGAAAAATCCCTTCCCCCAACCCCATCTGTCCCTTTTTGTTTTTAATATTAACAAAAATCAGAAGGGGGCTTTAAGAGAACAACAAAACCAAATATGGCTATGTCGCATTCATGGGAGTTTGTTTCAGAAGCTCACATTTCAAATGTTAAATTAATTACAGGCTTGTAAGAGTAAGAGTGAAAAAGAAAATTCTTAGAGCCAGAAAATTAAAAAAAGAGTAAGTCAGGGGAATCAAAATCAATGTGCATTTCTTTTATGTTTTTTTTCCATGAAAACAGAACAGGATGTGAGGCACAGGGAACTTGGGACTTTTTCAGCCAGAACAGGGCTTGAAAAATCTGGTTTTGACCTATGAGTCATTTGATGCCAAATCTGGAGCCTATGCTGGTCGCTGGCTATCTCCTCAGCCTTCATCTGCCTGACTAGCTGAGCTGGGCCAACGCAGATGACAAGCAGAAATTGGATTATCAGCCACTCTTGCATTGTGTCTCATATGTTCTTCTCCATACTAATCATGCTTAGGTGCCAGGAATATTTGCAAGCATTCCTAAGATTAAATGAGTACCTGTTGGCATTATTCACTGTGATTTTTTTAAAAAAAATAATAGAGTAAGAAATAACCCTAAGTTGCTTCAAATTCCTGTAAGAAAATATATAGATATACATATATACAGATATGGGTGTGTGTGTGTGTGTGTGTGTATTTAACTTTCTTTTTCAGCAAATTGAAAAGACAGTTCTGAGCTAGAAGAATGCAGGCAAGCATGCTTTCTTAGTCTCATAGACCAAACACTCAGCATCTGAGAGCTGAGAATGATGTGTTTTTCATTTGGCTTTCTAGGCTTGAGTTCAGCATTTATTTCTTTATAAATACATATAAACAAAGTCTCCAGGCAACCATCATGAAATAAAAACAACTAGTTCTGAAAAGCAGAATAATGACATTCATTTTAGTCTTCTTTTTCGCTACTTAGAAAATCTCTCCCACTCTACACCACTCCCACCAACCACCCATACATATTTTTATTCCCCAATAAAAATAAGAGTAGCTTATAGGTTTTTTCACCACCAAAGACGGAAAAATTTCTTGAGCCTCAACATGTTGAATATCAGTGGCAGATGCCTTCACAAAATTCCATCAGATAGTGCCCTACGTTGGCTGGTCTTTCCGACTAAAACACAAATCAATGAATGTGGGAGTTTTCATTGGCTTCTAGCATCATCTGCCTCAGCACAGGTTGCCTTTATTGCTGCACAGTTGCCTAGCAACCTGTCACCAGCCAGCCTCACTCCTCCCTGCTCATTACCTTACCATGGTCCCCAAAGGTTTTCTCTACTTACTTGCCCTGCAGTAGCAGGATCCAAACACCCAACTCCTGCAAGGTTGGCTTAGAAATTGTTTGAGATAAGATTGTGGTGGTCCTTGAATGCCAAGCTGTGGAGTCTCTCTCTAATTTGGGAGGTGATGAAGAGCTCCTGTCATTTTGATGCAGGGGAGCAGCAAGACCAGAGCTGGCTCCTGCTTAGCAGGCTAGGAAGCCATAGACCACAGTGGCCTGTGGGAAGGGAAAGGAGGGTGCAGGGAGAGCCACATGGCTGTGTAGAAGACATGCCAGCTGTGAGGGCCCCCAGACACCCCGGGTGCAGGCACGCTTCAGGCCTGGGGGCATGATGAGTCTGAAGTGCCAGAAGAACAGAGAGGCCAAGGGGCCCACATCCTCCACAAAGTGTCCTCTAGGAGGCTTGTTGCCAGAGAGACTATTCCAGGAGCTACGTGACCATGTGACTTCCTTCAAATCACAAAAATACTGTGAAGAAGTAGACACATTGGGACAGCGTGTAGTGATTTTCCCAAAGCCCCACTATGCCACCGCCCACTCACAGGGCTGTCCCATGACCCAGGCTGAGCCAAGTGTGGCACCTCCTCCCACTAGCCCCATGATTGGTCTAAAGCTGGGCAGGGGTCCTGGGCTGAGGAATCAGCAATTCCCTGGAAATGTCTACAAAAGTCTCTACCTGGGAAGACCTGAGCCTACACCATATTCCCCACCAACAAATGCAGCCTATCTTCAAAAGGAGAGAATAAAACTACTTTTCAAAGGTAAACAAAGACAAGAACCTGAGCTGGTGGAATCCAGTCCCTGGGGCCAGCCAACTCTGAGGTCAGGCCTTCCCTTGGCTGGGTTACATGAGCTAATAGATTCCTTTTTTTTTTTTTTTTGGATTAAGCAAGTTCAAGTTAGGTTTCTTTCACTGCAACTTATGAAATCCTGCATAATATTGTATTGCCATCTTGATTTCACAGACAAAGGAACTGGTGCTCAGAGGTTAACTAAATCCCTTATCACAATAACGTATGTTAAGGCACAGGGTTTTGAACCTGGGTTTATCTGGACTCCAAAGCCAGTGTTCTTTTCTTTACACCATTTTGCCTCCCAGCTAGTCCCACAACTGATGCTCTCAAGAAAAGGGACAAATAAACAAATGTGTTTGGATCTCTGCACATTGTCCATAATCCTCTAGTAAAGCCATCTGTGACATTTTTAATGCCTGATGCTATGGAAAACAGAAGATCTCTCATTTTTCAAATATTTTTCCATTCTCTCCAGACAGTAACTCGTCTGCCTGCTCCAGCTTTATAAGCAAAACACCTGCTTTCAGCTTGGGAAGAATCACAGGACAGGTATTTGCAACCTGCCACGTAAAGGGAGTGGTAGAGACCTCTGTGCTTTGAGGCACAAATCCTCATTAAGGACCAAGGGTAGAGATGGGGAAAGTCCGGCCCAATGGGGCAAGTGTCCACCCCCCAGCTCTCTAAGAAGCAGGAGCTGACTCAGGATTGAAGAGAGGATGGCTGGGGATGTGGCTGTTGCATCAGCTCACAAAAGCCTCTCTCTAGAGCATTCCCATTAGCCTGACTCAGCTCCAGCAACAGTCACCCTCTGAGCCTGTTGGTTCCAAGTTTCAGATTCACCGTTTCAGGACACATACTGCTTGGCATAACAGAGGTCAAGGGCCAGCTCCTAAATTAACCACCTGTGGTGAGGACAAGGGTCCCATAGATCAGCTAGGACCACGGGGGCCAGAAGAAGGAGGGTGGAAGTGAGTCAAATGGTCACCCCAAGAGATGTCCACCACAGCATGAAAGTGGGCCCTGGAGGCAGTGACAAGTTCTGTCACCTACTGTGTAGGCAGGGCCACAGTAAGAGATCACTGCAGATGCTACTTGTTTGTGAGCAAATGGGAGACACAACCTGGGGATCCAGGGGATGTGATGAACATGAAGATAGTAGTCACAATGATCAGTTACTCAGCCTGCACAGGCATAGCCCTGTCCTGAGCTCTTTACTCACACTCACTAACTCATTTCATTCTTACCAACATCCTGTACAACGGGTGCTATTACATTACACAACTGAGTAAGTAAACCAAGCACACAGAGATAGAGCAACTTACCCAACGTTGCATGCAGGGGAGAGCTGGGTCTTAGCTTTGAACCCAGACACTACAACCCAGAGGTCCTGTACTTAACCAGTATTTTGCTCAGCAACTGGGATGATGAAACAGGGTTGTTGCTCTTACGGTGGCCCCATTTGCAGCCAGATTACAGTTAGGCCTGCTGGAGCCTTTTTGTTTGTGTTTTGTTGTTCCTATTGTTTCAGATCAGCCTTATTCACCACTTGAAAAAACATGTTCAAAGCACAGTTTAAACAGAATGAACTAGAAAGGCTTAACTCTTCAGACCCCACATATATCCTTACATGTGAAACTGTTCACACTCTTGCAGCTGTAACAGCCTTTCTCTATTACAGCCTCATCTGAGTAATACCAATCCTACCCCATAACATGCAATCAATCTGTTCCATGTATGGATGCTCGACTGTGTTCTTTGGAACCAGGGTATGGATGTGTGTATTCACATTACCACCCTGTCCTTTCTAGAGGATAGCATGGTGTACACCTGTTGGGATTTTGTGGTTATTTGGAAGTTGCTGCTATTGTTGCTTTGGGTTTTTCTTCTGGCATTCATCTTCTTAGTCCAGATGGAATTTATTTTGAACTAAACCTTAGGCTATGCTCACATCCATCCGCTAGGGGCATTTCTAAGCCCACAATTATGGATTTTTATACATGCATCCACAATGGGGAATGGGGCTGGGGGTGAGGAAGCAGCTTGTACAGGAGGGCTTTTAAACAAGTCAACCACTAGAGGGAGCTGCAGAGGAGCATCTTCAGGAAATGGAGCAATTCCCTGTACGAGCATCCCCAGTGAGTCAACGGATAATAAGGTCTTTACCCAAGAAAGAATATGGTCTGGGGCTATATTTCTGTCATGAAGAAGATTTGCCATCTCCTTCCTGCCTGTTTGGCTAATTACATTTTCTCAGCTCCCCTTAATTATACACACCAGATGCTTTATGGCTAGAAATAGCATCAAAGACAAATCGTCTATGACGACGAGGCATAAATTGAAAGAAAACAACAAATTAAGTAGTCTAGTCACTGTCACACTTCACTCACCGCAGTCCGTCTCTCAATTCAATTAGTTTTAGTACTCAGTGCAGTGGTAAGCATCTTTAAAAATCGCAGCCAGAGTATTTTGGTTGTTTTCATGCTTTCCTTTCTTGTTTTTTTTTTTTTTCCTTCTTCTGAAATAAGCACTAAAGGAAAAATTAGCATTTGGAAATGCTAATTTCCAAATACTTTAATGGAAAAATTCATCAGTTAAAAGATGAAGTACACAAAAATCCCTTAGTAGTGCTCATTTTTAAAATTAATTTTTAATTTTACAAGTAATAAATGAATACATTATCCTTGTAAAAAAATAAATTACAGGTATGGTTAAAGTCCCCTTTGAACAACACCCACTACCCTCCATCTCCTCAGAGATAACCATGATTTCCTCTTTGTGTGTTTTCTTCCAGAGCGTATTCTAATTATTAACGTAGGTGGTGACGCGCCATTGGAAGAACAGGCTTCCCTTACACCCTTTGTACATCCCGGTTTATGGCAGGCCTTACAAGATACTAGAAAGAGTACTAGACTTGGATTTGGTAAGTCTGCATTGGAATCCCAACTCCGTTCCCTGTTACGTGGCTGGCTTTGGACAAGCCATGTAAGTGCTCCACAAACAGGGTTGGCAAAACCTACTTCACATATTTGTTCATTTGTATTCTATAAATATTTACTGAATTCCTCCTAAGTACCAGGCTCCTGGACAAAGCCTTGGTCTAACGCAGCTTGCAAACAAGTAAACAGGCCATGAATGTGTAGTGTGATCTGGGGCATGGCATGAAAGTGCCACGTGCTCTGGGGAAGGTTTCCAGGAGAGGGCTGTGACTGAGCTGCCATCTGAGGGGTAAGGAGGAGGTAAGCAAAGAGGAGTTTGGGGGTCAATGCATGAGGGAAGGGGGTGGGTTGGGACAGTTTTCCAGCAGAAGAGACATCATGCCCAAAGGTTCACTAGCTAAACAGAATAGGGTGAACTTTAGGAATTTTTTTAAAAAGTTCAATAAGCTAAAATATGATCAAAACAAAGAATATGAAGGGGACATAATAAGAGATGAAGTGGGAGAACTTGGCAAGGACCATAAGATACCATGTAAAGGAGTGGGGTTGGATCCAGAGGGCAATGGGGAGCCATTGAATTTAACTGAGTCCACGCTGTATTCAGATTTGCCCTGGAAATAGTAAGTGCTATTATTAATACATTATATCCCTTTAGGCAACATAATCATCATTATGCCCTTTAGGCACCATCATCAACAGTGATGGCTATCTAAGAACCCATTTTTATGAGGAGGAGGCGAAAGGGGAGGCTGGCTATAGCAGGCAGTGTGACAGTTGCCAAAAGCCCTATGGAATCAACGTTCTTTCACCCCAAACTCTCCATTGCAGTTGCGCCTTTATAGTCACACTGTGGCTTTCATCTTTTCCCTTCCCTAAAACCAGAGACCTGAGAAATTAGTAAAGGGGGAAAAGACAGTGAAATTTCAGAAACACAGAAGCCAGAGACGCAGGGACCCCAGGTCATGGATGGTCCTGTGGTATCGTGTGAACTCATGTTGCCCAGCTATGGCCCTGGTGGCTACACGAGTGGCAGCACTTAGCTAGGGGAGCCAGGCTCCCTCAAGCTCACACTGTGGGACGCCCAGAGCCTTTCTGATCTCTCTGCATATGTTTCAGCCCAGGAACAGGAAATTAGAGAGGGAGCCAAAGGCCTGCAATTTGCTCTGTGAGACCTTGTCCCGGCCACTCCTCATTACCCTCCCCACATCCTCAGTCTGTGTCCTTAATCTGGTGGCGGAGGGGTCAGTGAAGAAGATGGTGGACATGAATATCTTTTCCAGCTCAGATGTGATTCTGCATTTGGTGAGCCTGCCCAAAGCCAGCTCAGTAGGAGCAGGGGTCTCTCATTTGTAGCGGTTGGAAAGTGCACTGTATCAGGCCCAGCCAGATGCCTGCCTGGGCAGGAAGTTGGGGTAAATTGTCATGGGACCTTTTGAAATAGTAATTGGTGCATCTTCCCTTGGTTTCATCATCAAAACCAAACCAGACTTACTGTGCTAGGGAAGGGAAGACACAAAGGAACCCAAGAGAACGGTCAGCTTTGAGTTCCCATTGAGTCTTAAAGTCATGGCTTTCAATTGCAAGAACCCAGCACTAGGGTGGAAAGTGGGGAGGGGTAGATTTCTTTGGATTCGAAAAGCTTGGCTTTAAATATCTTTAAATATCTGTTGCCAAAGCTGGAAGATTCAAAGCAGGCTGTAGCCAGATTTGGCACACCAACCATAGTTTTCCAACCCTGACCTAGAGTGTATGTCAGAAACCAGAGAGAAGGAGGAATAAGATCCTTTTGTGGGCTGAGAAAAAAGCCTTGGAAGAGACTGGAAAAGGAAAGCAAGAAAGTTTAAATGCTAGTACTGTGTTCATCTCTTTGTCCTCGCCTCAGTGTTGAAACTGGGTGGCAGAGGGAATTGGTGATAAGGTCCTGGACATACCTGGAGATTTGGGAACAGAAGGCCCTTGTGCCCAGCACATCCTGCCTGCAACTCTAGGAGACAGTCCCAAGGAACACACATCCCACATAGGACGGCCACAGGAGAGCAGAAAAGGCAGCGTGGTGGGTTTAGCAAAGAGGATCTGAGCCAGCTCTTCCACAACTCCAGGCCTTTCTTGGCTCCCACAGGGCAGAGGAAACCTGAACTTTGTATACACTCAAGCAGAGGCATGGGAGGTGGCTCTAGAGAGCCCAGGGTTGGCTGAGAGGATGGGGAGGGTTGAGGTGAACAGACTCCATAGCAGAGCCAGGAAGTGGGCAGCACAGAGGGAAATCACCCCTGGCTGGTGAAAATGGACACTTTAGTCAGCAGAGGAAGACCACCCAGCTCCCAGGACAGTACCCAAGACAAGCCTCACTAAGAGAAGGGTCACACGGTGTCAGTTGTGGATGCCCATGAAGAAGAGCCCATGGAGGACCAATGTCTCTTTCCTGATACCACATATGATGATGTCTGATACCCAAACCCCAGCTTAGATTACTGATGGGCAGGAGGGAAGAAGGGAAAAGAGGAATGCAGAGATTGTCTGAGTACTAAACCCAAAGAGACATATAATCTAAACCAGAAGTGATGGAATTACCTTGAATTGGCAGGATTGGCTTTTTTTCACAGCCTAGGAAGAAGGGATTATCTGAGCTGGATTCATGCACTGGAAAATAAAGTTATATCTGGGAGCACCAGACTTTGTGACTGTGAGATTTAACATGAGTACTTAGGAAAAGAAGGGAAGAAATCAAAGCAAGTGCATGAAAAGGGGGCAGGCTCCTAGGGCGGGCAGGGTTTGGACCTCAGAGATGCATACTCACGTCTATCCTCGGGGGTAGGTTATACCAACAGTCACCCCAATTCCATCTGTGAGGCTTGGCAGAGTTTGAAAAGGGCACAGTTTTGGAGTGGAGGATTGCAAAGCCTCAGAGGTGAGGGTGTAGGGTCTTTCCTAAGCCCATGGGTGTGGCTGCCCACGCCTATGGGTGTGTCCCAGCTGCGTAGGTGTTATCACTTCAAAACAAGCATTGACAGCTCCGTGGAGGGAGTACTGAGCACATGTGGCTTAGTGTTTCAAACATATTTCTTTTCATGGGTTTGTATTATTCAAGGTAAGGCATTAGCTGGCATCTGACATAGTGCCTGCACGGAGTAGCTTGAATTAATTAGTTAATGAATACCGTTACCATCTCCTGGTTCAGCTACACACTCATCTCGTCATTGTCCCATAGCAATTATTATGCTTCATTGTAATTATTTCTTGAGCTGTTTATTTCCCCTGATGAACTCAAGAGCAAAGACTGTATCATATTTGTTTTTATAGCTCCAAATATATGTAAATAGATAAAATGAATTTCAAAATAGTGAATCTCTGCTTCCTAAGAGAGAAGCAGAAACACAAGGAGAGGAAGGGGCCACCTGTCTTCTGCCTGCCATGTTGTGCTGCATTTTCCTAGCACTGGGTCAAAAGCCTATTTTAAATACCTGGGCCATAATCTGAAACACTGAAGACATCTTCAATGGCATTTTGAAATAGACAAAATATTTAGAGTATTGACGGTGTTTTCGTTCTATCTCACTTTATTTCCCACAGGGACTTTCAAAATTTGGGTTGGTGATTAACAGTGAACTTTGCACAGAAAATGCACAGCTGACATGAACTGGTTGGGAATAAATAACCTGCTCCACCACCAGGAAGAGGAAAGGACTCTTTTCTGCTTAGAGAGAAGATACCACAAACCCTGCAAAGGCCAGGGCAGTTTCCACACTGTGATAAGGTGCCCTTTGTGAAATTAAATAAAGAACACACAATAAGAAGCAGCAGCAGCATAGAAGGCATAGAAAAAAACTCAGCCTCCCATGAAAGTCATGACAGTTTTTGTTGAGAGCATACCACTGACCTATTTCCAGCATCCAAGAACAATTTCCACTAACTGCAATGGTTGTAGAACAAATTGATGGCCTGCCTGTTTAGTTTTCTATTGCTGCTGTAACAAATTACTACAAAAGTAGTGGCTTAAAACAAGACGAATTTATCTTACAGTTCTGGAAGTCAGACATCCTGAAATCAAGGTGTCAGCATGGCTGCATTCCTTCTGCAGGCTCTACAGAAGAATCCGTTTCCTTGCCTTTTCTTGCTTCCAGAGGCCCCTTGCACTCTCCTGGGCTCATGGCCCCTTCCCCACATCACTCCAATCGTGGCTTCTGTTATCACATCTCCTTCTCTGATTCTGACCCCTGCAGCGTTGGAATCCATATATACAGTCCAGAAAGATCTTTTCATATCTTAGCCACAACCGAAAGCTAAATTCACGTTCTATCCCTTGGTATTTCTAGCGCCAGGGAACATAGGAAACAAGGATTTATACATCTGGAATGGAAGGTAACTAGGACCTATCCAGCTGCCTAGGATAACTATAAAATCTGGATTAAGTAGTTTTAAAAGCATCAAAGAACAAACACACTAGTGAGGAATTACTAGGCTCACATCTAAGAGAGGGTAAGAACCCAGAGATGTAAGCCCAGCGCCCAAAGCTGCCCTTGTCCTCAGCACATTTGCTGATCCAAAAGAAACAGTTGAAAACTGAACCTGACAAATTCTCAGGCCCAAGAAGACAAAAGTCAACCCAGAGTCCACCAAAAATAAGTATTGTGGTAAGATATTCCCCTCTCTAAGCTGGGACCCAGAAGGGCCACAACCTCAGAATAAGGGGAACTGGAAGAAAATCTCACAGTGACGTGCAGCCTGGTTTTACCAAGCCTGTGCACCGAGGAAAACTCAAGACATGGACTTAGATTAAGGGAAGCCTAGAGGATTGATTAGTAGTACCTCTAGGTACCTAGCAGAAATAAATGAAAATGCTGTCAGGATAAACATGTCCTCATCCTAGGCTTCGTATTATAACTACAAACAACTTTTCAAATATATAGACACACTCAGAAACCAGATACTATAAGTAAAAAAAAAGAGCAGAAAGGCCAGACAATAAAAACAGATACACAAAGACTTAGTTATTTTAATTATCATATGCAAACTATACAACAACTATGCTTGCTATGTTTATAGAAATATAACAAAGGCTTAAAAGTTTTAGCAGGGACCTGGAAATTATATATTAAAAAGTAACATGGCAGAATTGAAAAAGAACCAAACAAATTCTATAATTTAAAAATGCAATAAGCAAAATTGATAGCTCAATAGAAGAGTTTAATAGTAAATTATACATGGCTGAAGAAAGAATTGGCAAACTGGAAGATGGGAGAGAAGAAACTATTAGAATGCCACACTGAGAAACAAAGAAATGGAAAAATACAAAAGAGAGAATCAGAGACCCCAAGGATCCAGTGAGAAGATTTAATAGGTTTTTCAAAATCCCAGAAGCAGGGGGAGGGGGGAGAATGAGGCAGAAGCAATGTCTGAAGAGATCATCGGGATATGGCTGGCATCAGGCTCCCTGAATAGTCAGTAAGTTATGTTCCAAAAGCATTCTGGAGTTAGCCAGCTGGTTGGCCCAGAGCACACAGAGGTCCTCTAGGGGGCGGTGTTGCCTAGTGCCAGACATCAGGGTGAGCATCTCAGATCTGAAAAAGCACAAATGCTCTTTGAGGATGGAAGAGGAGGTGGTTAGCCTGAGTAAGAGGAAGAAAGAGCGTGTTCCAACCGGAGGAAGTCACATATGCAGAGACTGGGAGGCAGAAAGAGGAAGAGATAGAGACTGAGAGAGAATGTGAATAACTCCTTCTAAAAACATGAATGAGTTCAGTATGTCTGGGGCAGAAAGGAGGCTGATGAGATGATAGAGAAGACCTCAAAGGAACAGGTGGAACTGGGACACAAACTTCATGAGCCATAGGACATTGAGGCCTCATCCTCTGGGCTATAGAAGCTATTAAAGGGTTTTAAGCAGAGAAGTGATGTGTTCAGATTTACATGTTAGTGCTGCTGAGAATAGTTAACTGATGCAACTTTCTGGAAAGCAATCTAGGAATATGTAATAAAAATTTAAAGATGGATATATATCCTATAACTCAGTAATTCCATTTCTAGAATTTGTCCTAAATAAATTATTAAGAATATGACCTCCACCTCAATATTATTATAGGAGGAAAATATTGAAAACAATCTAAAATGTCCAATATTGGAGAATGATCATTAGTCTGTTGGCTTCTTAAAGAAACATGACAGAAAAAGTAAGGCGGCATTTGAAATAGAATGGAATCCGCCACATTGGGGCAGTATAACTACATCCTGCGGGCAATTGCCAACCACCTGGGCTTCCACACTGCCAACCCCAAATCTCTGAAAAGGAGCCCTACTTGATGAATAAAGCAGGAAAAGAGAGAGAGGCCTATAGAGGCAAAGTATCAATTTGGGACACTGTGTTCTCTGGTTTAGAAAGAAATTGAACTTGGAAATAGCTAGATCCATGTAGTGAGAAAAGATCAGGAGGGAGATTAGAGAACAGAGGAAAGCATATTGTGAAGGATCTTATTGGTGTTTTCCCACTGGGGATTCCAAAGTGGATATTTTCCCTTCATGAGTTAGCCAGGTAAGTATCTTGTCACTGACTGCTGTGCTTTGGAAACAATCCAAGTAGAATCTGCTTTTATTAGCAACAAAAAGCCAATTTCTTGTTTCAATTCAATAGAGTGGAAAACTGAACAAACAGACCTGTGCCTACAAAAAGGTCATTTCCAAAACTGTGCTGTTAGGCCAATTGTTTGGAAGTTGGAATACATTTTTGCACAGAACCAAAAGTGATGTCTAATAATTAGGTTTTCATGACCAGGTCAAAAGAACCTAGTCAACCCATAATGAAACTAAAATATTAATTTTGCACCTAAGAACAAAAGAAAATAAGAGAAAAGAAAAAATAAGAGAATAAGAAAATGGAGCAAACAAATAGAGGGATTCAGTAGTCATTTATTAAATATTTGCTTTGTGCAAGATGCAGTTGATCTGAGTTTGATGTTCAGAAGATCAGCCAGTGGCCTGTGACAGCAGATTTAGTGGGTGAGAGGAACCAAAGCCCGATTAAAGTGAGTGGAGAAGAAAGAGCAGGTGAGACAGGAGAGACAAGTGAGACTGCTCTTTGTAGGACCTCAACTGGGGAAAAAGAAAAATGCGGTCATGATAGCTGGAGAAAGATACAGGTCCAAGGCCTTAAAGTTATCAGAATTCTTTGTTATGCGTTTAGCCTGCTCAAAAGAAATCAAGACAGAATAAGAGGCAGAAACACAGGTTCAAGGTGCATAATCAATGGATCTATGTCCTTGTGGCAAAGACTACTAGTTGCTCTCTGCCATCTGATCTCTGCCTCCCTTCCTTAGTAAAAGAACCCTGATTTTAATGCACCTAGCTAGAAGACTACATCCCCCAGCTTCCCTTGCAGTTAGGTGTAGCCTTGTGACTAAGTTCTGGACAATAAAATACAAGTAGAAACCAGCTAAGGGCTAGGTGCTGTCCTAGCACTCTGGGAGGCCAAGGTGGGAGGATCGCTTGAGGTCAGGCGTTCGAGACCAGCCTGAGCAAGAGCAAGACCTCATCTCTACTAAAAATAGAAAAAAAATTAGTGAGTCGACTAAAAATAGAAACAAAAAAATTAGCTGGGCATGGTGGCTCCCACCTGTGGTCCCAGCTACTCAGGAGGCTGAGGCAGGAGGATCACTTGAGCCCAGGAGTTTGAGGTTGCTGTGAGCTAGGCTGATGCCATGGCACTCATTGTAGCCTGGGCAACAAAGTGAGACTGTGTCTCAAAAAAAAGAAACTTCAGCTAGGACATTTAGGGAAATGATTGACTCAAAACACATAAATGTTAAAAAAAAAATAATTTCCACACATACCAAATTATCTGAGCACACACTAAAGTAAAATTAATTCATTAATGAAGAAAGCCAGTAAGATAACAAAGCTGGTTCACTAGAAACAAAAAACCAAAAACTCTGAAATACTAATGTTAGACATAAAAGTGGCAAATATTCTGCAGGGTATTAATAGTAAAACCATCTCTCCTAGTTTTCATTTGCATCTTATTAGTTCTTCTAAGTTAACATCTAACTCTAGAGTCTGAACTCTAATCAACAGTAACTAAAGAATGATTCACCCCCCAAGGGTGAGATGACTATTGGGGGACTGGACAATGCTTTAGTATGACATTGGCAGAACATTTAGTCACCTTTTTGCTTTATATCCAAGTTTTGGATAATTTTCCTGAACACCACTTTCCTTCTTCCTGCTGACTGGAATGTGGATGCAGTGGCTGGAGCTGCGGCAGCCATGAGGATGGAAGCCACAAATAGGATGGCAGGACAGAAAAGGAGTCCTTGTCCCTGATGACTGTGGAGCTACCCAAACAACCCTGTACCATCTATTTCTGGCCTTCTTTTATAAGAGGGAGAGAAATAAAGTTCTCTCTTACTTAAGCCACTGCTATTTTGGATTTCTCTTATGTGTAGCCTAACTTAATTTTCTAACAGAACAGGAAGCAGACAAGAGAGAAAGAACTATTTAAATAATACTGGAAACTCAATGGGCCATTGCCCTCAAAGAGGCTGCCTACAGGCAAGGACTCAGGCAGGGATGCCGCTTAGTGAAAGCTACCAAAGAAGGTATGGATGACTTAGGGATTTCCAGACCACAGACAAATAAGAGAAATGCATTAGTCCTATTAGTGGATAGTGGTGGTTTTACTACAGCACTGGAGAAGAAACTGAAGCACTAACTAAAGACTATAGAAAAACTGATAAAAGTTATCCACAAAAACTTGGATGATGACACCAAATGGGAAATCAGAATATTTTTAAATTTGCTCATGTTACAAAATGCTTACTTGATTTATTTTCTCAATATAAACCCTCTTTGGAATTGCATGCTATATATTACTGTATATGTTATATACTGTATACCTGATATAGTCTTTACACCTAACACCTATAAATTACTGTCTACTTGATACACTCACATCTACATATTACTTTACAGGATTGTATTCCCAAAGCCATGTCTGACCTACTGTTATGGGTGATTTAAGAAATCTTCTGAGTAATGTGACTTTTGCCTATGGGGCTGACTTACAAATCTAATCTATACCTTAGGATGTGATTCCATTCTAGAAGCTGAAAGGTGATCTGGTCAACAAGACTGGTGGAGAGACAGGCCTTAAAACCACAGAGAAGCGGGGAGGTATAGAAACAGATCGATTTGTTGGCTAGGAAGTAGGAAAGTAAGCAAGTTCTTGGCTGATTCCTTTCATGTTCTCAGTATGAGACAAGCCATCTGTTGAAAGCAAGTGGGCAATGGGACAGGAAGACTTTCAGGATGCTTAGGAAACTGACAAAACTTTGAAACAGCTGCTCTGGGGAACGTGTTTGGGAAGTGACCAGGGACTGGTGAGATGATAAGCAAAAGGATATGCCTAAGTATCATACATGACTCAGCTCCAAATTGGCATCCTCCTCCTCTTTTCCTATTTACAGGCCCTGCCAGGGGAATGGGGGATAGGGAGGAAAAAGATCAAGCAGTTATCCATTAAGCCTTTTCCACTCAGAGTAAGTACAGTCCAATCTGTAAATGAGATAACATCCAGTAAGTTGTGCAATTTGATTACATTTGTCTAAGAACTGAAGTTTTAGTCACTTGTTTTAAACTTATTTTAGAATTAAACTCTGCTCCTTGTGCAACGTGGGCACTTAATAAATGTTGAATGATTAATCAAATATAAGCAATTAAGTATTTTATAGCTGTCCAAGTTCTGCAGAAGCCATTGTTTAGAAGAAAAGTTTGCCAAGAAATGAGTCTCTAAAATGGCAGCAAATTCACCTGTACCCCCCTGTGAGGACTCCTAGAGTTTGAGATCTCTGTTGCTGCTGTTTCTTCTCTCTTCTGAGGGTATACCTTCCTCTTTCTTAAACAATACTCCTGCTTAAGTCAAGAAGAACCAGGGAAAGGAGTCTTGAGAGAAAAGGACTGAACATGAACCTTACATAACAGATATTTTTATATCACCATCTAACCTAATACGGTTTTCTGTCAGTGGCTATATTTACTTTTGAGAGCACGGTGTTTCAGAATTGCATGCTGTGCTGGATTGCTCCCCACTGTCCAGTCTGCCCAGGGACTTTCTTACATCACCGGAGTGGTTGGCTGTTTGCGTGTTTGGTGGTCACAGTGCTAATGAAGCAGTGCAGTGTCTTTTGTGCATAGGCAGGGGGAAGCACCCTTTATTTCCTTCCGGGTTTTAGACAGCAATCAAATCAAACATGAGGCAGGAGGCAGAATTTGGCAGCAACCTCCTAGCCTTGGCCACCTCTTCTCATGTACATGGAGCCCAATTTCTTGGTAGTTAAGGGAAATTAAGTTCAGTTTGCCATGAGAGGAAGGAAACCATTTCTTTCTGCAGAAATTAAACTTTTCAGGTACCTAAAGGCATTTTGTCAAGCCAAGACGGCGGAAGATTTCCCCTTCAGGACATGGGCAAACCCTGAATGGAGAATGACTGGATTTAGGACAGAGTCGGCAGATCCAGTGAGTTTATTTTGAACTGTCTCCCAAAGTAACCCCATGTGAACTTTGTACCCAGCTTGGGTGACGGTAGGCAGCTTTTCCCTGCCATTGTAAGAAAGCTCCCGGGGCAGCAAAGAAGCTGGCAGTTTTGCCTCTGGGCTACAAACGTAGAGCCAGATCGTCTTTATGGCACTCCTACTCTATGTCAGACACAGGAACTGCCACATAACGAAGGGAAGCCACATGTTTCAGAGTCAGTAACCTCGACCAGGCCCAAGCCCCGATGCAGCTGCGACAAGTCAGAAAACAGCAGTCCCCTGGCCCCCCTGAGAGTCTGTGTGCTGCTGCCTGCAGCCGGCTGGGGAGTCGGAAGTGGAGATGAGGGGCTGGCCTCTTCCTCAGGAAGGGAAGTAATACAAATGAATGTGATAGAGAAAACCACAATGCAATAATGATCAAACTCACACACAGGTGAGGAACAGAGTAACGGGGTGCTGTTGAGGAAGACACCAGCCACTGTCCATAGAAAGAAGAAAATGTGCTAGGACAATAGCATGCTCTTAGAGGAATATTTTTACAAACCCTAATTTTAAGCACACACACACACACACACACCCTCCATGAAGATAAAATCCAAAACCGCAGACGTTCAATGTGGCTGAAATGCAACTGGACAAAAATCACTTAGGTGTTGTCCTATCAGCTTCCTCCTTTGCTTCCGCTGCCAACTGCAGGGCGCGCAAGGGCAGGGGGAGGAAGGGGTGTGAGCATTAGATCAGACTCCCTAGAGAGGGCATGGCCAAAAGGAGGGGCCGTGGATGAGAGGGGAGGCCCCTGGCGTTTACACAGAAGAGTTGAGGGCAGAGGGTTTAAAGATTAACCATGAACTGTGACTTAGATCCTTTCAAATTTTTGAAGATCTGAGTAAAACTGAAAAATACCTTTTTGAGCAGTGCTTCTTCAAATACGAACCATTCTGAGACTGCACTGTGTGGGTTGTGACTCTGTAGGTACTATCCAAACAAGATAATGAGGCTCCTATTGTCCTTTTTTGAGCAGGTTAAACTGAGGACAATGGAATCCTTCTCTTTGACTATTTCAAGTACTTTCTTTGCTACCCCAGACCAATCATGTGCCAACCTCTTCAAAATCTACGTATTATAACAGAAGAATACATCCTACGTATTATTACTCATTTCGAATTAAGCATTTTTATGTAAGGCAGTTTTCCAAAAATATAATCATAGGGAATATAAAGCTTAATTCCAAAAGAGCTTTAAAGTGGCAATCAAAAGAGATACAGATCACACAGCAAATAAACCAGACGTGCACATGTGTGCCATTTCTTAAAAATGCTGCACATTAAAAATGCTGCTTCTTAAAAAAGGCTGACATTAATATCGTCAAACTGTAAAAAGTATCAAACAACAACACAGGATCTTGTAACCTGTCTGCAGGAAGACATTCTAATGTAATGCCGAATTCGTTGAAAGGGCTTCATGGGATAGATGAGACTTCAAGTGTGTCAAGAGCAGACTACAAAGAAACTAATTAACATTACTCCTGTCATATCAGCAGCACTGAGTGAAATACATAATTTTCAAGGTAGATATTGTGGGAAAAGAAATCATCCATGTGAAAGAAATGAAAATTCTATTTTCTAAATATTTTAGTATCTCCTATGGACTTTCAGGAAACAGAATCAGGTGTTTGAGGGCAGGATGCAGGGCAGGGGAATAAATTTCTATTCTGTAATTTTTCAATTCCAGAGTGTCCATTTGCTGTCATCTTTCTACAAGACAGATACTTTAAAAAATATATATAACAGATTTATTAAGATTCATTCATCTAAAGTGTACAGTCTGATGCTTTTTAGTATATTCACAAAGATGTGCAACCATCAATTTTTAGACACTTTCATCACCCTTCTCCTCCAAAGGAAAAAACCCCATAACCATTGGCAGTCACAGCCCAGTTCCTCCCAAACCTCTCCCCCGAGGCAACTACTCATCTACTTTTTCTCTGTGTAGATTTTCCTGTTCTGGACATTCCATATACAGTCATGCATCCCTTAACAACAGGACACATTCTGAGAAACCCATCCTTTGGCAATTTCATCGCAGTGTAAACATCATAGAGTGTACTTATACAAACCTAGATGACACAGCCAACCTGGGCTGTAAGGCATAGCCTACTGTTCCTAGGTTACAAACCTGTACAGCATGTTGCTATACTGAATCCTGTAGGCAACTGGAACACAATGGTAAGTATCTGTGCATCTAAACATAGAAAATGTATAGTAAAATTATGGCATAAAAGATTTTAAAAAATAGTATTCCTATATAGGGCATTTAAGCATGAACCGAGCTTGCAGGACTGGAAGTTGCTCTGGGTGAGTGAGTGAGTGGTGAGTGAATGTGAAGGCCTAGGACATTACTGCACACTGCTGTAGACTTTATAAACACTGTACATTTAGGCTACACTAAATTTAGAAAAAATCTTTCTTCAATAATAAATTAACCTTAGCTTACTGTAACTTTTTAACTATAAACTTTTTAATTGTTTTTAACTTTTTGACTCTTGTACTTAGTTTAAAACACACATTGTATGGTTGTACAAAAATTCTTTCTTTCTTTATATCCTTATTCTATAAGCTTTTTTCTATTTTTAAAATGTTATTTTTTATTTATTTTTATTAAAGTTTTTTTTTTAGAGATGGGATCTCAGTCTGTTGCCCAGGCTGGAATGCAGTGGCCCCACTGTAGCTCACTGCAGCCTTGAACTGGGCTCAAGGGATTCTCCCACCTCAGCCTCTCTAGTTGTTGGGATTATAGCACACACCACCATATCCAGCTAATTTTTTTTTTTTTTTGGGTAAAATAAAAAAAAAAACCTGTGTCTTAACTTTTAAGAAAAAATTTAAAAATAGAAAAATTAAAAATAAAAAATTTTAGGCCAGATGCAGTGGCTTACACCTCTAATCCCAGTGCTTTGGGAGGCCAAGGTGGAGGAGCCCAGAAGATTGAGGCTGCAGTGAGCTACAATGGGGCCATTGCACTCCAGTCTGCGTGACAGAGTGAGATCCTGTTTTCAAAACAAACAAACAAGAAAAGTTAAGACATAAGCACACACGTTAGCCGAGGCCCACACAGGGTCAGCATCATCAATATCACGGTCTTTCACCTGCGCATCCTGTCCCACTGGAAGGTCTTTAGAGGCGGTAACACACATGGAACTGTTATCTCCTATGATAACATTGACTTCTTCTGGAATACTTCCTGAAGGACCTGCCTGAGGCTGTTTTAAGTTACTATTTTTTTAATAATTAGAAGGAGTACACTCTAAAATAATGATAAAAAGTATATTATAGTAAATACTAGGCTAGAAATTTTTCAACTCCATTTTAATCTTATGGGACCACCATTGTATGTGCAGTCCGTAATTGATCAAAACATTGTTATGTGGCACATGATTGTAAATGGGATCATACAATATGTGGCCTTTTGTATCTGCCTTATTTCACTTACTATAATGTTTTCAAGGTTTATCCATGTTGTAACATGTATCAGTACTTTATTCTTTTTTATTTCCAAATAGTATTCCATTGTATGGATATACCATATTGGATTAATCCATTTATCAGTTGATGGACATTTGGGTTGTTTCTACTTTTTGACTATTATGAATAATGCTGCTATGAACATTTGTTTACAAGTTTTTGTGTGGATATGTTTTCATTTCTCTTGGGTAAACAGAAGTGGAATTACTGGGTCATATGGTAACTGCAAGTTTAACCTTTCGAGGAAGTGCCAGCCAGTTTTCCAATGTGACTGCACCATTTCACATTCCTACTAGCAATGCATTAGGGTTCCAATTTCCTCATAATCTTGCCAACACTTGATATTTGTCTTTTTTGATTACAGCCTCGTAGGTTTGATAGATGTAAAGTTGTATCTCATTTTGGTTTTGAATTGCATTTTTCTGATGACTAATGATGTTGAGCATCTTTTCACGTGCTTATTGACCACTTATACATCTTTCTTTTAGAGAAATATGTATTCAAATCCTTTGCCCATGTTTAAGCTGAAGTGTCTTTTATCATTGAGTTATAGTTCTTTAAATATTCTGGACACAAGTCCCTTATCAGATACATGATTTACAAATATTTTCTGTCCTTCTGTGGATTATCTGATGGTGTCCATTGAAGCCGAAAATTTTAATATTGATGAGGTCCAAATTATTTGTCACTTGTGCTTCTGGTATCATATCTAACAAGGCTTAGCATAATGTAAGGTCACAAAGATTTATTCTTATATTTTCTTTTAAGAGTTTTGTAGTTTTAGTTCTTACATTTAGATCTATGATCTTTGTTGAGTCTATTTCTGTGTATGAGGTAAGGAAGGCATCCAAATTCACTGCATTGCATGTGGCTATAAAGTTGTAGCAGTACCATTTGTTGAAAATACTATTCATTCTCCCATTGAATTGTCTTGGCACAATTGCTGAAAATCTATTGACCATGAATATGAGGGTTTATTTCTGGAATCTTCCAGATTAGATTAGATTCCATTGATCTATATGTCTATCCATATGCCAGTGTCACACAGTCTTGATTGCTGTAGAGCTTTGTAGTAAGTTTTGAAATAGGAATGTGAGTCCTCCAAATGTGTTCTTTTTCAAGATTAAGATTAATGTTTTCCCTGAAATTTTGGAAATTTCCAGCCATTATTTCTTCAAATGTGTTTTTTTCCTTCTCCTTTTTCTTACTCTTTTCATTTTGGTACTTCAATTATGTGTATGTTGATACATTTAATGGTGTTCCACATTTCTCTCAGAATCTGTTCATTTTCAATTTCTTTATTCTTTTTCTCTCCGTTCTTTAGGCTGCATTATCTCTATTGATCTATTCTTCGAGTTTGCTGATTCTTTCTTCTGCCAATTCAAATCTACTGTTTAGGACCTCTAATAAAATTTTTCATTCTGGTTGTTATACGTTTCAATTCTAGAGTTTTCATTGAGTTCTGTATATGTATGTACATATGCCATGTAGAAACGCTGGCAGCCTGAGCTCTGGGAGAGAGACTGGGAGTTGGGGTGACAGGAAGGAGCCACATATTCTTGGCCGCACCAACCTGGAGTGGATCTTCCGTCACACTGAGTTGTGGGCAGGGAGAGGCACGAAGCAGGCCATACCTCAAGTGTCACAGATTCTCACTATCCAAGATTTAGTAGATTTTCCTCAATAAATGTTTCTTCATTTGCTATATGCCCTCTGGACAATCTCCAGGGACTTAGAGAGGCTTTTTAAAATTTGTTTTTTTTTTTAAATAATTTTCACCAGTTACTGTTGTTTCGCTGGGGAGCAGGTCTGAGAAGCTTCTCATACCACCATACCGGAATTGGATCTCTGGTACTTGTATTTGGTATTTTCGCACAGAGGGAAAACACAGTTTAAGTCAGGTTGGGAGCCATTTAAAAGGAGTGAGAACTTGGAAGCCAAATGAATCTGTTGGTCATGGTTACTTACCTCCGGGGGACTTTGTGGTTCAGCTCACTCTGGAGTTAGACCAGTTCTTGGCCAAATTAACACTGGCAAGGCTGTGGGCAATGACGTACGACAGCTAGCACCACTGTGAGGCATGTGATGGTATGAAAGGAAGTGGTTTAGAGAGATAAGGGAACAGTGGGGTGGGACTGAGGCTCAGCAGGGCAGGAGGCAGGGCAGTTGGGGGTGAACAGGGAAAAGTCAAGGGCTGCTCTCAGGCTGGCAGTTTTTGTTTGTAAAATATTTATGTGCGTACTTAAAGACTCTGTAAAGCAGTAGTATCACATAGTCATATTCTGCAAACTTCCACTAAAAAAGTGTAGATTCTCTGCTACTAAGTGAAAGGTAAAGAGCATAAAAAACAATCAAAATCCAGTTACTTAAATCACTATTTTTTTAAATATGAAAATTAATTCAGTAAAAAAGAAACCCAAGAATTAAATATTATCTCAGGTTATTTGTAATACAAAAAATAGGAAAAAAAAGATATTGGTTAAATTTATTTTGGCAAGACCAAAAATAGATTAGTATACGATTATTTTAAAAAGCTATTTGTCATACTTCATTAAGTGGAAAACAGGTTACAAATCAATATACACAGTACATTCTGAGTTTATTTTAAACTTATATATGCATAGCAAAAGAGATGAAAGAATAATAATAAAAAGAGCTTCCAGAGCATTTTACTCTGTTGCTAAGCTCTTTATACTTTTTAAAAATTTAAAAGTTAGGAGGGGAATATCCATTAAGAAAAATGTCAATAAGACTGAAAAGTAGTTCAATTCGGTGGGTATTTTCTGTACCCTGTTAGGGCTCAGGCACTGGGCTGCGTGGAGAGGAAGAGAGAAAAATAAAGATCTCATACCTGACTCTAGGTCCTTCTGATCTTGTGGCTACTATTTGCTGGGTAGAGAAAGATGAATTAGTAGCTTCAATCCCATTCCCTGTCGCCAGATATTTCTAGGACAGAAAGCGGTGGAAATCTCATTAATTGAGTAACTAAAACTGGATTTAAAAAGATTAAGACTTTTTTTTTTCCTTTTATGGAAGATTTTTTTTTTCTTTCACAGAAAACTTTCTCTCAGTGGAGATCTTTGAAATTGGATGGATCTTCATTTTTCTGGGATGTAATTCATCCTCTGTGACTTGTTACTTTTAGGTAATGTATTCCTAATAATGATTTTAATTTGCCTTTCAAAAAAAGTAAAAGAAAAACAAATAATTTTCATACATATAATGTGATGAAACAAATTAAATCAGGGGTGGTGATGATAGGTAACCTAGTAGTTGGGGAAATAAAAAAGGAAAAATGAGGGAGCTGGAAGTCCATTTGGGTGCTGTGGAAACTACAGTGTGCTTTAGTTTCCCAAATTACCAGAGAGATGGAGCGTATTCCGGTAACCAGGCAACCAATGACGAACTCACATCCCACCTCCCCCACTCCCGCCTACCCTGCCCCGTTTATAGGCACAGGACGCATAAGGGGAAGCACGGAACAGGACATAAGGAGCCTTGAGTGTTAAGAAGGAGCCTGAGCAATAAAGGGAAAGGGTGACTCACACTGACAGACTGGCTTATGGGAATCTGGGAGGCATTGTCCGTGCCAGAAATAACTGGGAGACCCCTGCGCTAAGGGAGCAAATTTTTAGCATTCAAGTTCATGAGGGCTCAGGTCATCACACTTCAGATATCAAAATAACACATGAGAAAACGTGCTCAACACCTTTAGTTGTCACAGTGAGATACATTTTATGCCCACTGGAGTAGTAAAATAAAAAAACACTAATACTATCAGATTTTAGTGAAGATATACACCAATGGGAACTCTCATAAGTTGCCCGTGGGGGTGTAAACTGGCTCATACATTTGGGAGAATTGTTTCATATTTTCTTTAAAGTTCAACATACAACTACCCTATGACCCAGCAATTCCACTCTTCAGTATTTAGCCAAGAGAAATGAAAACATATGCCCATAAGATGTTTTATGCAAGAATATTTATAGCAGCCGTATTCATAATAGCCAATAACTGGAAACAACCCAAGTGTCATCCAAAGGGCAGCATAGTCAAACAATGAAATAATACTCAACAATAAAAACAGGACAAATTACTAATATATACAATATGCATAAATCTCAAAAACATGATGCTGATATATGATCTCATTTATATGAAATCTAATTTCCATGGTGATAAAAATCAGCATGTAGCTGTAGTTGGGGGTAAAGCACTGGAAAGGGTCACAAGCTAACTTTCTTGGGCAATGTAAATGTTCTAAATATTATTTTGGATGGTGGTTACTTAGGTGTATAAAACTGTTAGAACTTACCAAACCAAACCAACTAAGATCTGTGCTTTTTACTGCTTGTTAATCTTACTTCAATAAAAAAATTGTAATGACATATGATCTTATTTTATAGTTACAGGCCAGTGAGGCCTGCTATGTTTACATTATATGTCATTTTTTATTAACTATACTATTGCTTCTCAGACTTTTGGCTAACATCAAATGTAGCATCTGTTTTTATCAGTTTAATATACTATTAATTCCTGTAACAAAAAGCTCCTTTCACCTAAAAATGATTTTGAACAGCATTAAACAGGTGAGTTAATTTGTGTCAAATTTTAAGGTGTAAATAAACCTGTTCAGAATCTCAAGGATTGGCAATTAAATTAGCAAAAATTACCCAAAGTGAAAAGATTTCTATGTGACTTAAGGGGGGGAGGGGAGGTGATAGGTTGGCCAGAAAGCTGCTCCTCCCTCTACTGGAATTTCCTTATTGACAGCTCTGGAAAACTGGAGATACTTTTTGTTTTAAACATAAATAAGCTCATATTATATAACTTGATTTTTTTCACTCAATATGTCTCAGAAGTCTTTTCATAAAAGTATACATAGATCTACCTCCCTTTTTTTTTTTTAACCTAGGCAGCCTTTAAACATGACTTCTTTGGTCATTGCATGTCTTGTTTCCCAAGTAATACTCAAATTGGAGACATCGCCTGTTCAGGAAATAGTCAAATAATCACTGTCTGTGACCAAACTATAGGATTCTCAAGAGTGTAATAAATTACCCTAACTTAGCATCTAAAACAACACGCATTTACTTTCCACATGTTTCTGAGGGTTTAGGACCTGGGGATAGCTTTTTTAGCTCAAGATCTCTAACGAGGTTGCAGACATGAAGGTTTCACTGGGACTGCAAGATCTGCTTCCAAGGCCACTCCTATGATTGCTGGAAGGAGGCTTCAGGCCCTTTATACACAAATCTCCTATCTCCTGAGAGGCTGCTCACAACGCAGCTCTTCCCATAGCGAGCAATCCAACAGTACAAGTGAGCAAGACAAAAGCTGCAGTGTCTTTATCTAATCTAATCTCAGGAGGAACGTCCCACTGCATCTACTGTATTTTACTGGTCACACGAACTGGTCCTGTGAGTGGATCGATTACACAAGGCGTGAGCACCAGTGGGCAGGGCTCACTGGGAGCCATCCAGGAAGCTGGTTACCACGTATCCCTAGTACCTACAACAATGAAGAAGCCCCATAAACATCTGCTAGACTGGACTGAACCAACCAGTGGCTGGCAACTCAATCCAGCTATCACGGTCCAACGCTTGACTTTGATGGCTGGCTGGTTAGGTTACCCAAGTTCAGTGGTTTTTGAGTGGCTCAATACCTGAGTAGTGTTCAGTAGTTGTACTATAGTAACCGAAGAATTGAGAGGAACAAAGATAGCACTGTGTTTGAACTAAACACCGAGTTAGTAAATGTGACCGCAGACCCATGAACGGCTAACGGCATCTATGTAAATCACATACATAGATGTTCTCTTGCTTAATCACCAAGCCTTCCTCATTTAGCATTAGTGTAGACTCATATCTGAAAATGGCTGGAAGCCAGATGTCAGCCTAGCACAGCTCTGGCTGACCTTGCTTTGTACTTCCCCCCACCCCAGACCCACCAACTCTTGTATGCCGTGCTCGTCTTGGCCAGTCTTTGCCTTCTCAAGCAGCTCTATTTCTGAAGGTATGCTGGCCACAAGAATGCTAGAGTCACTGTGTGTTGTGCTGTTCCTGCCTTTCCACCTCATCAGCCACCACGGTTCCCCTCTAGTGCATGTTCTAGCTATACAAAAGTCTCCCAGAGTGCTTCAAACACAGTATGGTTTCATGTTTCTGTGCCTTGAGCTCTGCCTTCTTGTGGGAAAGTCATTCCTGAGTCCTTTTCTGCCTGGTAAATCCCTTTTCACCTTTCAAATCTCAAGCATCATCCCTTATAATGAAACTGCCCTGACTCTCCGGGGCCTGCCTTGTCCCTGTGGTACACCAAGACAGAGTTAATCACTCTTTTCTGGATTATTGGAATTTTCACTTGTCTCAATTTCCGAAATATTCTTAATTATTCACCCCTAACATCTGTCCTCAATGCCTGGACTGTAATAGATACACAATAAATATTTCACAGGTGAAACAGTGGACTGAGAAATGCTTATCTGTACATTGCAATGCACTGCTAAGTGAGAGAGACATCTGGTTCTATTAATAACTTGTAAAACCACAATCCTGTTTATGTCCTACACGCAGCACACTCCATCCACTTGCAGTGGCTCCATTCCCTATGTGCTACACTAGCTGCTGGGCTGCATCAACCTTTGCCTCTGCTTCTCCAGGGGTCCCTTGCTTATTGGCCACTGAATGGTCTGAAGGCCTTCTCTATTCTGAAGGGATCATTCTGGCTACATGGAGAGCCCAGGCAGTGTGGTGCAGTAATTAAACACACAACCTTTGAGATATGCAGATATGGGATTGCTTGCTGTGGATGAGTTACCTAGCCTCTTTGTGCTAGGTAAAAGAGGGCATTTAAAACTTCAACTTGTTTTGAAGATTATATTGGTCAGGTGTTTGCAGGAAACTGACTTCACCCTACATGCTTCAAATGAATGGATTACTTACAGAGGTTTGCACAAGGGTAAAAGAACAAACAAAAGATGGTGGGGCACCCAGAGACTAGCAACAATAGGAAATCACTACCATTCTCAAGGCTAAAAGGACAAAAGGAGGAAATAATGTTACCTGAGCCCACTGAGACCTGGAATCTTGGAAGAGAGGTGGCCCCACAGGCACTACAGTGTCAGGGATACAGCTAAGGCTGGAGATGCAGCCCAAAGCATCAAGGGAATAAGGAAGAAATATCCCAGCCTCTCTCTCATCCCATCCTCCGACTGCCTGCTGGTGTTACCCCGATGGTTGAACAGAAATGACAATCAGGAGAGAAATGAGCTCTGGGAGCTGTAGCCTGCATGGTCTGACTTCCTGGCCCATGTAGCAGAGAAGAGACAGCCAGAGAAGGGGTTGAGGGGCCAGAGACGAGCCAGCACAAAGACTAAATGAGAAAATGAAATGCACTTTTCCTATGACCTGGCACACAGTAAGCATTCAACAAACAGTAATTGCGGTTACTGTTAGTATTACTATGGCTGCAACATCAGTGTGCTTTCTGGTTATACCTGATGCCATCTTCCCACCTCTGAGCAAGAGCCACAGGCCTCTGACTTCACGGTCAGCATGGCCCTGTTTTAGTAATGCTCATTCTCTCTGGTCTACTTGGTCTCACAGCTTTGTTTCTCCTGACACCAGAATCGTAATGATCCTATCTCTGTTCTCATCAGGCTAAATTAGGCTGTTTAACTTATCTTCAGGTTTGGAACAACAAAAAACAATCTCTAAGTAAAGTTCTTTTGGAAAAACTATCCAGGTATGTACCACAGATCCCTTTCCATATGGTCAGTTTCAAAGATTTTCTTTTTTCCTTCTTATCTAATGGACTGAGACTAAATGGTCATGCTAATGGCAACTGTCATGCATTCCAACTGCTGCTGCCCTGCCATAAAGTACACATGCTTGTAAGGGCTTAAAAATATTTTTAAAAAATCCTTTACCTTGTCACTATTCAGCTTGCTGCTTTTTTCCACTCTGCTTTCATCCCTGTCACTGGCCCAAGGTATCAGGATCTGATGATCCCTGACCCCATTACTACTTCTCTATTCACTACTGAAATTGTCAATGCCATTCTTTTCCTTCCCTCATTTTTCCTCTTTTCCCTAGCTTAGGTCTCTTGTCACATTTCCCAATCTTCTCAGTGTTCATCACAGAAGGCCAGCCTCTTAGGCAACACTGCTAGCCCATCAAACAGTTCCTGTCCTTCAAGGAGACAAACTGATTAATCACTGCAGATGAGATAAAATCTTTGGTTCTTTGACTCTTCTTGGCTGCTTGTCTGTTGCTGAGTGGCCAGGGTTTGAGGTTTCTGAAAGGCTAAATGTGATCACTAACCTTCTCACGTAGTAAAGTTTGATTGTGCAGTTTGGTTAGTGTGTACTACAGGCAGAAAGCCAGTGAATTGGGGATGGTTTAAAAAAGCAGAGACCTTGTGATGCTAGGGCACAGTCTTGGATGGAAAATTCTCTTCCCCCATCTCCCTGCCCCTTTGGGTAAAGGCAGGAAGGAGAACCAAGATGAAATATCCAGTCCTTTTGGAGCTGGGTTCCTGATTCTCACAAATACCAGCTATAGTTACCGGTGGACCCTGAAGGGAACACTTCTCTCATTCTGTGAATAAGGAACTTCTGGGAGTCAAGGGTTTGATGGGCACCATTTATGAACCTAAATATTGGCTAAATAACTTAGCCTAAATTGTGTTATCCTTAATCTATGTACATTGGATAATCACCGTTAGTGGCACATGGAGTCTATGCATTTCATCATTCTTAACATTAATTTTGAAGACTTCTAATTTGAAACCTATTTAGAAAACAATGCTGTATTATTGGAATTCAATCCAAGGTAAAAACTGTAGTGTCTTAAGAACTGGACAGATAAGATTTAATCAGATTAAGCTTGGCTTTCAAAGTAAATTCTGAAAGAAACAAAGGAAATGACCTCTATACTTTAACAAGTCAATTCTGATGCCATTAAAACATCTTCATTCCCCATAATACTTTGAAATTAAAAAAAAAAAGACATCTTCATTTACTCAGCTTGTCCACGAAGTAGTTAAGGCACCATTGCATCAATTTGAACAAGACCCAGCTTTTGAAGGTCTGAAAAATTCTACAATGAATAGCAATTGTTTTATTATTTACAAAAAAGAATTAAGAATGTCAACCTACAGACTAATGGTAACACAGTTACCTAAACCCACCTGCTGTATATAATAAAGGACAAAACTAACCAGCTATACTTAGGCAAATATTTAGTGAATAAGAAAGCTCATTCTAGGAAGCATTAACCTTAATAAAAACAAAAACACACACGTCACTCACTCCATTCCAGTCTTAACAGTGTTTCACCCTCTTTCTTTCTCATCTCTAATCACAGCAACGGCTGATGCAGTGATAAACCAAGATCATCTAAAACCGAGCTCTAATTTGCCTTTTTCTCAAAGGATAGTCATCAATGCAATCATTTAATGAGCTAAATGAACCCAACAAAATTCTCAGTGGGAGAGTTACAGAGAGGTCAATAGCAAAGGACCACTCTGTAATCCCACCAAACTTTTCACTGTAAAAAAATTTCCATCATCTAAGGGCTTTAAAAAAAAGACAGTCCTACCATTAAAGTATAGAACATAAAACTCGCCTGAAATCAGATTTGCAAAGTTAAAGCTACATCTTAACCAAATAGTATTCCTGGGAATTGTTAATATTAAAATTATCTTAAAAATAGGGGGCAGGATGGGGAGACTAACAATGTCCATCAACAGAGAATGGATAAATTGTGACATATTCAAACACTGGAATGCTACTTGGTAGTAAGGAATAGACTGTGAACACACTCAACATAAATGAATCTCAAAAAAAACTGAGCATAAGTCAGACATAAGAGTACACATGATTTCATTTACATGAATTTCTAGAACAAGCAACACTAATCTATGCTGATAGAAATCAGAACAATAGTTACGTAGGGAGGGGTTAACTGGAAAGTGGCATGAGGAAATGTTCTGGAGTAGAGGAAAAGCTCTGTATCTTTATAGGTGTGGAGGTTATCAATCTCATATTACAAATTTAAAATCTGTGTATGTCATTGAATGTAAATCATACCTCAGGTACAAAAATGTTTTATTTATCTACTGGATCCTAAAGTTAAATAAAATCTACCCCCTTAGAAAGCATCTAATGAATCTTACTACTATTAAAAATCAACACAGGACATCCAGAAAGCAGATATGAAGCTTTAATTCACTGTGGGCATTTGTCTGACCATTCTCTGTAAACTGTTTCATGTGTCTTCACACAAATACATCTTTCACAAGACAGTTTTCCTACCAAGTACTGTGAACCATACCAATATTCCATGTAACTAGTAAAGGGTGTATTATATACCATGAACCAATTAAATATAAATACATAAGGTGAATACATATGTTAGAAAATTTAAATTTAAAAAAAAGTAAGAAAGGCTACAATACTATGAAAGTTTACATGTATTCTTTAATTTTGGACATCACATTATAGTGACAACCAAGTACAATAAAACCATAATTGCTTTTAGATAACAGTACAGATTTTCTAAACCCAATTATTTTCATTTCCACAAAGTCAACTCCACTGCATTTTCATTTCTATAGAGAGTAGACCAGCTTTCAGACTGTAGATCAAGTTTCTTTTGTAATATTATTACTATCTTGATCATGATCACAGGAAACCAATTTTATATTTTCTGTACTATATAGACATGAGACATTATTCAGTATATAATAATATGGAACTCTTCAGTGGTGCTGTTCAAGAACAATTCAAATAGTAGCTGAAAATGGGTTTTGCTACAGCAGTCCACATATTTCATTAAAAGATGAAGTCTCTGTCAAAACATTTAGAAATATATAGTACAGCCTTTCCCCCTCCAAAATACTGCCTAGAAAAATATTTCCAAGTTGACTTTAAAAAAAACAAAACCATTTCAAAAAACAATTACAGAATGTTCTGAGCTGCAATCTTCTGGAGTTTATTTTCAATTGGAACAAATTTTGCAGCCAATACTGCACTGATACAGTATCCACAGTCTAGGAGTCCTTGAACCCTAAACACCGAACTAATTACATAATGAAAGCTGATCGTGTTTTGTATTAAAATCCAAGTGACTATCAAACACAATCATAGCCATTTTTTTAAACAGTGATGCTAGAATAAGTGATGAAAATATATGCACAGCTGAATACAGATCACCGAACACAGGAACAAAATGCTATTTGATGCATATCAAATAAGCTCCCCAAAAGCCAACTTGAATATATTTATTTTCATTTACTTTGATACAGTATTAGAAAGGACTGCACATAATTATGGAGACTGCTGCAAACAACACTTGACAATACTAAGTGTTCTATTAAGCATCAGGCATGCACAATAGTTACCTTTTAAAATTTTTCATGTATATTTCTTAACACATATATCTTAAGCTACAATATGTTTAAAGCATTTAGTAATTTTAAACCAAATATTTTAATTGACCTATGTCTAAATGGGTAAAAATAAAAACTTCCTCCTGTCTCAGTACCCGATGGTAATATTAAACCTTACTCCCCAAATTGATATTTAAACTTATTTTATATATGTCATTATCTTTAGAATTCCAAAAGTGATGAAGATTCTTATCACACTAAATAAGAGGTACGATTCCCTGGCAGCGGTCTACCCACCACACACTTACAGCATGCCAAGTCTTCGGGGATTACATAAGAGAGTGATGTGCTGGTGGCTAAAGATGATAATAATTAAACATATCAGTCTCTTCTTTTTATTTTGGAACTCTTTATTTCAAACTAAATAAAGCTCTTCATTAATACAAATAAAAAAATCTTTTTTATTTAACATCAATATAAGAGTAGATAAAACTAAAAACCTTTATTGTCTTCAAGTGTGTGGCAAAATAGAAAATGTTTCAATTACATCAGGAAACTAGGGGTGGGGAAGGGAGTATAGTTCTTCCATTTAAGAAGCGTTCCAGTCAAATAATCACAAAAACTTACAAATTCAGATTGCTTGGTTCTTGGTCATTTATGGCTTAAAGTACTGGATCTGAAAACCATTTCAGGCTAAAATAAATTTATATGAATAATGCATAGCTTGTATATCTAGAAAATCATGCAATAAATGTATGTTCTCATGTACATTGGAATCTTAGCGAAGAAAGGGGTCTGTAGGTGTGAAGAATATTGTTTCTTCCCTTTTTCCAAGAGACTACACCCAGAAAGATCCTTGCTTTTGGCCTATTCAAGATCCTATTTGCCAGGTCATCCCGATTTTCTCAGGTTGGTAAAAGAAGCCAATATCTCAAGACACCTACGATGAGGAATTGACTTGCTTCAAAAGTGCAGGTGCTGTGAGGTCTAACCTAGGCAGAACCAGACTCTCATGATCCTGCCACCCTGGTGCAAAGTCAATCTGGAGTACTTGACTAGTGAGAGTATCAATCAAATGGGTAAATGCTTAGAATGACCCACTGGAAATGTTTATTATATTAGTATCTTTTGAAAATATTTATTTGCCCTTTAAATTTATTTCATTTGAGAATTGCCAGGATAAGATCCACTCACTATTCCTGGTTTTGATATGCCCCTACAACATGTGAATTGAACTGAACTACAATGATTGTAATGTCATCTCTGTACATCCGAGCAAGCTCTTCAGGAAGACTAAGCATTTTGGAGAGGCGCTCATGATCAACTGTCCCAAACTCGTTGTTGCCCACAGCATGGCGGATGAGATGGGTTGCTGCATTCTGATCCTCAAATACTGAGGACATTTTGGTTCTCCTTTCTGTTAAAAGGCCATGCATCTGTCCCAGAGTCACCTTGTAGCCACCAACAGCTATTGGCTGTTGGTGATGCATGCCAGTTAGGTACTCACCCACAATCCTAACCACATCCTGCCTATGCATAGTCTCCCACAACCCATCAGTAGCCAATACCAGAAACTTATCCTGTGGCCTTAATCGGTGGTAAGTCACCTCTGGCTCAGCAGTGAGATAAGGAGGTGTGTAATAATTCGGAGGGATAAACTTGGTATACTCGTTGTCATTCAACTGGTCTGGGCCAGATTCTATCACTCTCTTTTGAAGGTCAATGCTCCATTTGAACTTTACATCTCCAAAAGCCCTAAATGGCATCAGCAAGCCAAGCAGCCGATCCTGTTTCACCACACTCTTGGCCTCATTCTTTGGGTGTTCCAATTTCAGCCGTTCTAGTTCTCTTTCATTCTGAGCATTGTGGTCATTAGACAGTGTGACTGCTGACCAAGAGCCGTCTTCTTCCTGCACACCCAGCATGGCTCGGCTATCACCAGTATTGGCCACATGAAGGTCAACACCATCCACATGGGCCACACAAGCAGTGGCCCCAGAAAATGCCACTCGAAGCACCAGGTAGTTGAGAAAAGAATTAGGATCACCAACTTGAGCCTCCAAAGATATGTCATTATCAAGCCTCTTGAAAGCATTAATTAAAGCCTCCTTAACATCAATATCAGTTGACTCGCCAGTGTTGAGATCTATAAGTTCTTGCCAGTAAGTCCTCAAGCTGTTGAAGTACAACTTGGATGCTTCCTTACTGAAGTAATCATTGGGGTGCTTGTGCCACTGGAGGATGGGTAGCAGTGCCCGACCACTCTCTACTGCATTTTCAATCTCTAGCAAAGTCTCATGGGGTAACAAAGAGACAGCAATATAATAAAAGAGTCTTTCACTGACAGCTTGGGAACAAGCACAGCCTGCATGGCCATCAAAAACCCCCAAAAGCATCCCTCTGGTCTGCAAACAAGTTGCTGCACTTCTCCGATCCTCGATGGGCGCATTTGCAGGCAGCTGATTGCTGTCAAACCCAAGGACGGAACTGACATTTTTGCCATCAAATTCTGGCACTTTGAAACTGTATTCATTAGCTTTAAGGATGCTGTTGACTTGTGGAGGTGTGAGGTAAAATTTCTGCGGTGTGGAAGCATATCTTCTTCCTTGGGTGTATTGCCACCAGTTCTCCTTTGGCCTACAAAAGGTAGCATATGCCGGATGGGGTGTATATCTCAGGCGACTCTGAGGAAAGTAGGGTGATGAACAGCAGAGATGTTTGTGGTGGCAGTAACACACAGTCCCATAGATTCTGCTCAGTTCACAATTACGGATGAGAGGAAAAAACAGTTGAGTTGGTGCTGGCATGGCATCAGAGAACAGCGGCAGGCTGGAACTTCTGACTGGGATTCCTAGAGAGCAAATTAGACAGATGTACACAAAGAAAAGAGTTACATTTCAAATTACTTAATCTAGCTTTGCTTTATTGCAAATATTAAGCAAGTCAATCTACATGCTAAGCCTTGTGTCAGGAGGTACTATATTTTATACACATATCATGTACTATTTCTACAGGGTATATTCTGGTAAGTACAAATCCAAATCACTCATGGAGCCAGGAATGAACTCCTGGCTCCTGTACTCGAGCTTCAATTTTCTCTTTTCTTCATATTTCTTTGTGCAGTGCAAACAGTACAGAATGTACAATAGATTCGGCTGAGGAAAGCTGAGGAGATGAAGATTATGTAACATTATGCAGTAGCAGTCTACTTGGCCAATCACTCTTCTCCCTCTCCATCCTTTAAAAAGGCCTTGAAATCTCCCTCTTTGCACAGGGACTTCTTCCATTTATGAAGATCCTGTTCTAGATCCGTGGTCAATTGTTGGCATTGATTACACGTGGCTATCACCAAAAAAGGGTTAAGATGCACCCCCAAATATGTATATTTATAAATTACTTTTAAGTTATATACATATACTACTGTATTAATATAATATACATTATAACATATATAAAAAATCTCTACATAATGAAATAATAGAAATGCCAATATTTCCTTCCTGTACCCAAGTGAATGGTCTTGCAAACCCTGCTTCTCTAGACCACTATGCCAATTTGACAAGCTAAGGGACACAGATCTGCCACTAACACCCGAATAATCCTGGAAAAGTCAGCTCACATCTTTGGGTCTCACTATGTTGAACTATAAGTGAACACATCAGAGCAGATGCTATGTGAGGCCTCTTCTAGGATTCGTGCCTTTATGTTTGTTGAAGCGAGGCTTTGAAATCAAACACAGGTTTCATTCGCTCATTGCTGAATTTTACTGTACCCTCAGTGATTAAAAGAAAGGTTTAAGTATTCTAGTAGCCCTAAAATTTTGTAATATACATGGTCTCAGTTCTAGAATTTAATTTACTTGCTACCATTGTCCCCTGCTTAGCAGCCACAAGGAAAAGCTATAGAAACATTTTCATTTCCTATGGATCCAAAGTAGAATTCACCCCAAGAAAAATGTTTTCTCAGATATGGCAATTACCCCAATTTGATGTATACATGTATTAGAAACATCACATTGTACATCATAAATATGTACAATTACTGTCAATTATAGATTAAATATTAATTAAAAAGACAAAAAAGTTTTCTCTTATTTTAAATAAAAGGTATCTATTTGCCCTAGGAAAGCAATAAAGAATAGTAAAATAACAGTCTAAAGTTTAGATTTAAAAGGTTCAGCATTATAATCGTGATTTAGAGAAAAATCACTCACTATAGGACACTGAAAATAATTTGCTGGGCATTTATCTAGAAAATTTAATAAACATGTATCATTAATCCAGATAATTTATGTAAAAAAAAAATCCCTCTTCTTCCTCAACAACATATATTTTCCCCGAATTCTCGAGACATTTCTTCGAAGTATTCATTTGGATTATAAAGAAACAGAATTTGGAAATACTTTAAACAGACGCAATAAACAAAAAGGAATAAGGAAAATAAAATCATTTGAGTCTTAATATCAACAATTCCTTCCCAAGGCTGACACGATTAAGAAAAAAAAATTTACAAATAGCAAGTGTTAGCTATACAGTAAATTATTTTCATGTACCTTCTTTTTGAGAGTAATTTGAGAAGACTTCATAAGTAAGGGGGAGGAGGGAAGCAAAGAAAACTAAACACTGAATAATCACTGATTCTTGTTTGCTCTGTAATACGCACTACATAAGCCAGCCATACAGAAAATGTTTTGCAAGTGGTAAAAAGTAACATTATTTTAACTGCACTAAGAAGGGATTTGTTCACAAAAATGAAGACAAGATCAGGCAATAGAAAGCGATGGCTAGAATCTGGAAATAAGAATCCATTACTAAATAAGCATCCTGAAATGCAACAATGAAAAACAGAATTCCAGAAGAACAAGAATCCATCAGAGTTAACCACTTAAACAACTGCACTTCAAACTGAATAACTGAAAGTCATCCAAAGGTTAAGGGTAAATGACTGAGCCAGGAGATGTGCTCAAATGTTGGGCCACACGACATTGGCTTCCAGACATAAACCCTAGCTCTTTTTAGGTTTGCATGCAGAAAGTACATCAGCTCATCTTATGCTTTTATAAAGATTTTCTGTAAAAATATGCATCTTCATGAAAAGAAATTTTCTTCATAATTTTACATCTGCATTTGTCCTTAAAAACTTAAGAATCTCACGGGGAAAAAAGAAAGTGTCTGTATGGAATGTAGATTGACTCAAAGTACTATGGGGGGGGGGGGCAGGGAGAGTTGATAGATGCCTGACAGGGCTTGACTGTCTATTCAAGGAATAACAAATCCAGGAAACCTGTACTTTCTTTAAATTCCTGTTTTGACATTTTTTCTGCTTTTATAGCTGCCTGAAAAAGCAATAAAACTTTGTGGCAAAAAGCTAATGATTCATGCAGCAGGTGCTTTGAATAATATTTAAATTCAAACATCAAACAATCAACCACATTTTTCCTTCCAGGCAAAAATTCTCAAGATTAAAAAGAAAAAATCGGAGAGTAAATTGTCTCAACAGTATCTTTCAGGGGTTTAGTATATGGACCGATATTGTATCCTAATCCCCCAACACCCAACATGCCTTCAAAAGACAAAATTCTTAGGGAAGCTGGAATTCATGAAAACCCTTCTGTGATTAGTGAGTGTTCTATCCACACCAGTACAAGTGATATTTCTCTCCATCAGACCAGATACCCTTAGGAGTCCAAATACTTTCAAGTGCTTTCATAAACAGTGAGTGAGTATTACAAAACTATTACCTTTCTGATTATCCTGTGATGCAATAAGAAAAACCCCTATAACATGAAAACTTTTGCTGACACACAAGCTTGCTAAATTAACGAAGTAGATGGCTCTCGATCAGGCAGTAAGAACAGGATCAAGTTACAGTTGTTGGTAAAAAGAAGAAGTGTCAAATTTTCAAGTTATTCCTGACCATACTTTCACAGAAAAGTTCCTACTCCACAATCCAGACTCAGCCACATATAAATGCAGCATCTTAGTCTTAGGCAGATTTGGCCTATTTTGCCAATGACTAATAAAAAGAGATGTGCTGCAACCAGAAACAGCAAAGAGACCCATCCATTCCTACTGATGTGCTCGGCAGAGCCCATGCCAAGAAATGATTCCACTTCGTCAATAAACCCAGGGACCAAATTAATTAGAAAATGCTATTACTGTACCTACTCCGGAGCTCCATAGCTTTGCAAAGCTTCTAATGTAAATGAAAAAAAAAGAAAAGCTACACTAGCCACTAAATGTGTCAGAACCCCAGTTTATGTAATTCAATTGCATTAAACACCCTACATGAGATTCTCCGCAATTTTTCAGCATTTTGTGGAAATGCCTAGCCATTTCAAAGCTCTTGTTATCTTAATATGAATGAAGAAACCGGGTTCCTCTGGAAGACACAAAGCACCATGCCAACACTTGTTTGATTAGTTTCCTTTGTTTCTACCTGAAAATTCCACTCACGAAGGCATCAAAGCTATCCCAATCCAGAACGCCTTTGTCCCCTTTTCTTATCTATCTCATCCCTTAATTCCATGCTGACCCACCTAAAACCATCCACACACAAAATCCGTTATCATCCTTCCTGGGTACCCAACGCAGGTAGTTAAGTGAATACCTACCAATTCGCCTGGGCCCGGGACACACACACATTCTCCTGTCATCACAACACGGAGCCGACAACATCCACAACCCGCGCGGGCAGCAGCAGCGACAGCAGAACCGGCCCATTGAAAGCAAAGCAAAGATGCTCATTAGAGGAGGCGAGGGCGGGAGGCGGGAGCGGAGGAGGGGCGAGGTCTAGCTTCAGCCCGGTGAATGGGCTGGGAGGGGGGAAAAGAATGGAGGAGGAAAAAAGGGGTGGGGAGAAGAAAGAAACCAAACAAACAAACCCACCCCGACGGGGAGGCACAGCCACAGCTCGAAGCCGCAGGGACCCAGGCGCAGGCAGAGGCGCGCCCCGGGGCCAGCCCCTCCATCCAGCCCGGGCGTGGATCCCAGAGCGCAGTGCATCCCCCGCCCGCTGCCCGCCGGTCCCCAAGCGGCGCTGACTTCAGTCCAGAAGACCCGAGGTCGGCCGGCGGCGGGCTGTCAGCGGGGCCATCCCGCACCCCGGGGTGCGTAAAGGGAGACCCTCAGGCAGACACGCCGCGCCGCAGCCTCCCCGGAGCTCACCCTCCTGCGGGTCCCGCGGCACCCTCCGCGCTGACAGCGGGCGCTCACGGCTCTGAGGACCCGAGGGCTGCAAGGCGGGCCCGCCCCCACCCAACCCCCAGACAGCCCCCGGACAGCCCCCAGCGCCGACGCCCCCGCGCGCACCTGGCGCTCCAGGGCTCCTCCCGCCTTCCGCACGCCCGCGGCCGCCGCTCCGCAAGCACGCCGCGCGCCCCCGTCCCGGCGCTTCCCTCACAACTTTGGACGGGTGGAGGAGGATTCCGGACGGGGCGGCTCGTGGCCCGGAGCAGGGAGTACGAACCGGGCACAGCAGGAGACTAACCGCTTTTTCCCGACGAGGCGGCGGCGGCGGCACTACGCGGCGCTCCTTCCACGCAGCCCCGTGCAGCTCCCCGGAGCGCGGCCCCACGACCCTGGTCGGCCCACTCCGCACCCCTACCCGCCGGGCCGCCACCCTGCCCCGCCCGCACGTTCGGGCCGGAGCGCTTCCCGCCTCCCGATTGGCTGCTCGGTGGCGGGTGGGCGGGGAGGCGGAGGGAGGGCCGCGGCCGGACGGAGGGGGCGGGGGCGGAAGAGGAGCGTGCTCCCCGCCAACTTTGTGACGTCATGGGGGTCAGACAATCCCTTCCATTCGGCGCGAGCCACCCATTGGTTCCACGGGCCCGCCTCACGTCGCCGCGCCCGGGGCGGGTGGAAGGTGGGGCTGAGCTGTGTTAGGGGGCGTTGGCGGCGGGCGGGGTCTAGAGCCTGGGCCGGTTCTTGCATCTCCGCGTGCGTGGGGCGGGAGGGAAGCGTGCCCCCCCGCCGGCTGGCTTCCGCGAATCCCTCGCACCTCTGCGGGGAGCCGGCAGCAGCCAAGGCTCTCCCGCGTCTCGCGGGTGGGTGCAGGCTTTCCAGGGTACACTGCGGGAGCGGCTCCTGGCCCAACGGGAAACTAAACTCCCTGAAGTTCACCACAGCCTGGAATATAAGGCATGACGAAGAACCTCGAGAGTATCTGTTGCTTCATTCATTTGATACGTTGCAGATTTTAGGAGCATTACCTCGGCTAATGTTTTCTGTCATTTTCCGGACACTCCTCAGGTCCCAGGGAGAGGAAGTGGATCTAAATAGCAGCAAGAGGGAGCTGTGATGAAGGAATTCTTTACCCGTTAGCACAGGTGTGTGCTCACCTTCTCTGAAGGGCTTTGAAATCAGTATGGTTTGCCTTGGGTGGTTACAAGGAAAAGGGGTAGAATGCAGCCTGGAGAAGTGGGAAGAACACTGGACTTGGAGTCAGAACACCTTCATCCAAGTCATTCTCAGTGTTGAGTCCCATTTTCCATCCCATGAGACTAAGTTCCTGCATCTGTAGGAGATGAGATTAGGCTTAAGGTGGCATTGACATTGGTTGCGATTAAACAGAAGACATCCCTAGGGTTCTTAGTTACCTCCACACACACACGCCCCTCTTTATGAGATAGTGAGTGGCTTCTAAAAGCTTTCTTGGAGATACCAGGTAGATAGTTGTACTTACCCTGCTTAGTTTTAACCAATGAGTTAACTTTGATTTATTAATATTACACATCTGCTTACAGTTCACAAAGTGATGAGCACTGATATAAAAATTTAACAGTACTGTGGAGTTCTGTATTTATTAGCTCTGAATTACCTGATTTTTATGTGATACAGGGAAAACAGTATCTGCCCAAACTAGTTCTTCATGACTCCTGGATCTTTCAAGTTGCTCTATTTTCTGAGTATTAGAGGAGAACCATTTTCCCATTCCCAGGTTGCCCATGGAACCTTCTGTGGCTAGTCTGTCCAGCCTTCGTCCCAGTTTTCATGGGTCCATCTACCTCACTTCACCCTCTCCTTTTAGCTTCTCAAATGAGCTTCCTATAAATTTGCAAGTATTGTTCACTGTCTTTTTCTTATTACACATCTGATTTATGTTTCTGGTTTTCTCTTGTCTCGTAGATACAGTATAGGATGTGTAGCATAGTGATTAAGAGTGGAGCTGGGCCAGACTTCCTGGGTTCCAGTCTTATCTCTGCAGCTTACTTTGCGGTCTTGGGCAACCTCTGCATGCCTCAGTTCTCTCACATGTAAAATAAGAATAAGGACAGTAACAACTCACAAGGCTGTATTAAGTGAGTTCGTGTGTGTGTGCGCGCGCGTGTGTATAACTTGCTCAGAAAGTGCGTAGCATGTAGTAAGTGCCAAATAAGTATTAGCTATTTTTAATATTATAGACATGTCCAGATCAGTGTCTTAGGTTAAGGACTCTCAGAAAGAGTAAGAGATCCAGGCCCCCAAGTGCAATCTATTCTGTAGTTAGATACTAATAAGTGATTAATAGAATGGAGAGTCTTAGAACTTAGGATATCACTTAAAGTAATCTACGTGAGGAGTACCTCTTAGCCCTAACTGGGCAGGCATGAAAATCAGTTAACTGAAACTAAGAGTAGATTTTTAAGGGCTTTTACTTTAGGACCCAGAAAGGAAGTTTATACTAGACTTCTCTCTTGTCTATAAACTTTTTCCTAATGGTTGTGAAAATAGTAATGAGGATCCAGAATTTATACATCCATATCAAATGATACTTCAAAGTTGTTACCTTGGTAGCAACCCTTATTCCACACTGACAATGCTTTTATTCAGAGAACTTTTAAAATTCTCTTTCCAAATTACTTTCAGATCTGTGCAGAAAACTGCAACTTGTTTTACTGTAACCAACACTTTGGTTTTATACCAAAATCGTATTGATTTCCCCATCTTCTTAGTTCTGAATGACCTGGCATTTCTGAAAATAGCACCAACTCTCAAAAAACTGGTATTTGCCACCACTAAATATGGTCAAAAAAAAAATTTTGTCAGAAGTATTGGATGTCAAGAAGTCAGAATAAAGCCTTCCCAAAGTGATGGCTTTGAAATAATCTCATTTAGAGCTATAAGTTCTGTTCTTTAGTTGCAAAGTTATATGATTCAGTGATAAGTATATTGTAAATAAAGTGTCCTTCTGCAGAGGTACCGACTGCAGGTACCACTGAAGGAGATTCTTTAGTATCTCAACCTTGATTCTCCTCTGTCCTGGCTTTGTTCCTGTTTCTAGATAGAAGTCCATTTGGCCACCCAATAGGCTTGCTTCAAAAGTGCTGTTTGTTACCACATGGCCATCTGATTAGGGCTAGGGCAGATCCTTAGGTTGTCTGCTCTGACCCCACAGACTATTTTAGCCACCAGAACACCTGTTGACACTTAGACATTGGAAGGTGTTGAAAAGTAGCACTGAAACAACCCAGGATTGTTGCAGAAAAGGGCAGACAAGGAGAGAGGAAGGGGCTTCAAAGATAATGTGGTACGGAGAAAGCGGTGCAAAAATGCCTGTTTTGTCTACACAAATGCTTTCTGTGATATCAAAAATGCAATGATGTTTCCTGAATGTGACCCTTAACATCTTCATTCTCTTGCCCTAGAATAAACCTAGTAATTAACAAATGCTTGACCAGATTGGCCTGGTGTTCTTATGGGCAGGTGATAAGACCCTTAGGGCCTTGGAGATTAGCTTTGACAACACAGAGATGGTCCAGCAGTCTTAGTGGTGCCAGTCAGGAAGCTTAAAATAGGCCTGCATGTGGGGCTGAGGTGTCAGACCCACATGAGATGGTTACTGACTTACTATGGCCTTTGCCAAAATCAGCAGTCACAGAGAAGACAGGCTGGTTTACCACTTTTCCTCTTTTGCTCCTGCTTCTCTGCAGGTCTTGACTAGGAAGTCAGCAAGTAATTGCTAAGTAACTAAAGAATGGGTGCCTCTTTTATTACCACCTCAGTGTTGAGAGTTGCTTCTTTGAAATTAAGATATTTGGAGTTATGCAGTGAGATTGACAAACCATGTACACAGAAGAAACAGAACATGTATTGCGGCTCCTCTCCTTTGGACCAGAGGCTGTTCTAGGTGTTTTCACATTCATCTCTTTTTCTATTTGAAAGGCATCTACTCTCATCAGAATTCATAAGGCAATGGAATATTCAAGAAGGAAAAAAATATTCTCTTGCAAAATTAGGGACCAAAGTCTGTTGGCTAACAGGCAGCAAGTTTCTGTGCATTAATTGAACGTGACAAATAATATGAAAAGTAGGTATTGAGGTTGCTTAATTATAGAGACTCAGGTGCTTTTAGCAAGAGGACTGCAGTCTATGGACTTGAGCCTGCAATGTACTTCAAATATTCCTGTTAGTGAGGATATCTTCAAAGGCTAAGGATGACATACATGGGCAAAAGAGAAATGAAGGGGGCTTGGTATTATTGTCTGGCCATCAGATAATTTGGCAAGATTAATTTTTCAGTCAGTGTAATTTGATAGATGGATTTCCCAAAATACAGAGGGTATAAGGTAGAAGGAGAGCTTCAGGGGAGCTGAGACACTGGGGTGTGTCTAGAGCACTTCTTACAGTAGGTGTCAGGTCATGGCTGCCTCTGAAGCAGGTTCTGCCAATTTGCAGACTTCAGGAGTCCTCAGCCTATGAACTCAAAGATAGTAGTGGCTGATTCGCACATTTCTTTAAAGCTATCATTCTTTGCTTATCTTAACTACTTAGAGTGTAAGCTTCTGAAGGGCAGGGACCAGGTCTCTTTATGCACCAGTGTAAACCCATGGGCTGGCATATAGTGAAAACTAACAGGTGGTGGGTGCTTCCTTTATACCATCCCCTCTTCTAAGTACATTGTCTTATTATGAGGTGGGTAATATCCCTATATCCATTTCACAAGAGAGGAAACTGAGTCTCAGCAAGGGTAATTTGCCTAAGGATCACATAAGTAGGCAGCTGTGGAAGCATCTACGCCAGAACTTGCACTCTGAGGCAGCGGTCCCCCACCTTTTTGGCACCAGGGACTGGTTTCGTGGAAGACACTTTTTCCATGGATGGGTGGGGGATGGTTCTGGGATGATTCAAGCACATTACATTTATTGTGCAGTCAAACCTCTCTGCTAATGATAATCTGTATTTACAGGTGCTCCCCAGCACTAGCATCACCGCCTCACCTCCACCTTGGATCATCAGGCATTAGATTCTGATAAAGAGTGGGCAACCTAGATCCCTCGCATGCCCAATTTACAGTAGGGTTCATGCTCCTATGAGAATCTAATGCTACCACTGATCTGATGGGAGGCAAAGCTTATGCAGTGATGCGAGTGATGGGGAGTGGCTGTAAATACAGATGGAGCTTAGCTGGCCTACGCTTACTTCCTGCTGTAAGGCCCAGTTCTTAACAGGCCACAGATGAGTACCAGCCCACGGCCCAGGGGTTGGGGACCACAGCTCTAAGACGCTATGTTATAGTGACCACTACACACAAAGTGCTCAATAATGAATAAATGAACTTGTTTCAAATGAAGAAAAAAGTGACGCATTGCAACAGGTGAATGAGAATATTTCATGAATGAATATGTCACCTTTTATTCTATTCCTTAGGTTTTCAAAAGGGCTTATGTCAGAATTAGGATTCAATTATAGCGTTGTGAGAACTAAAGAAGGTTCACATTTCCATTACAGATTTAAGAACAAACTATATACTTACAATTCCAGAATTTCCATCCATGCTTATTGTGTCTATAACCGGAAATAAATTTGGCACAGCAAAGTGTATCACTGCTGAATAGCCACTCTTGTTAGAGAACTGTAGGGTTTGGCTGTGGTTTTTCAGGAGAACCAATTATGGCTTATAAAAGTATATTTTTCTTAGAAACCAGATATTATAAATATTTTAGGTGAATACCTAATGTATCCAATTTACATTCTAATATTAAAAAATTATAGTTGATTATATGACATGAAGTGAACAATTTGATCTATCAAAAGCAATATGTTAATATTCAGTTTACAATGTTACTTTTTAAGCAGTATCAGCTGGAGAGAGAAAAGTTCAGGAGAGAAAGAAAATGATGAACTAAAGAGGAATGTTAATAGCTGTCGAATTATGGATCTAGTTTCTACCAGGAACAGTGAGCTCTGGGACTCTAATCAGAATATTTTAAAATTACTCAGGTACAGTATCTGCATTGTGATTTTATTCCCACATTGTGATTTTGTGCAATGGGTATGAGTTGGAGTTGAAGAGACCCTGAGTTCAAATCTTAGCTCTGCTTCTTCCTAGCTGGATAATCTTTCAAAATTTACCCAATAGCTTCAACTTTTTTTTTGCTTTTAATCTAAGGTGTGTTATAAGGATTAGGGGTAATGTGAATGAAAATGCCAAATGATAGCTGGCAAATAACATCAAATGTTAGCACTTAAATTAGTTCCCTATTTCTGCTGTAACAGATTACCACACATTTAGCAACTTAAAACAACATACATATATTATCTTTCAGTTAGGTCAGAAGTCTGAAATGGGTCTCACTGGCTAAAATCATTCCCTTCTGGAGTCTCTAGGGGACAATCCATTTTCTTTCCTTTCTCAGCTTTGAGAAGCTGCTCACATTCCTTGGCTCATAACTCCGTTCTCCATCTTCAGAGCTAGCAGAGTAGCATCTTCAAATCACTCTCTGTCTCCAACTTGCTCTTCTGCCTTCATTTCTTAAAGACCCTTCTGATTACATTGAACACACAGTGATTATCCAGGATAATCTCCTTATTTTAAGGTCAGCTGACTAGCAACCTTAATTCTATGTGCTACCCTAATTCCCCCTTGCCATGTAGCATAGCATATTCACAAGTTGTAGGATTATGATGTGGACGTTTTTTGGAGGCAGGAAGGGGGCACTGTTCTGCATACTACAGCACTTTTCTCCCTTAACACTCATTTATTCATTCTCATGCTCATTAAGGAAAATATGAATAGTAAAAAGTATCTTTACCCTCAAGGAACCTAATGTTTAGGTAGAAAGCTTAAATACTATTTGCAAAAAAACATTAACTGACAATACAAGGCAGCATGTAACAAGCCCCAGTATGAGCCTTTCAAATTTGTGCTACAGAATTTTGGAGGAGAGATCAGTTAGACGTATGAGAGAGAGAAAAAGAATCACTGGAGGCCAGGCGCGGTGGCTCACGCCTGTAATCCTAGCACTCTGGGAGGCCAAGGCGGGCGGATCGTTCTGAGCTCAGGAGTTCGAGACCAGCCTGAGCAAGAGCGAGACCCTGTCTCTACCAAAAAAATAGAAAGAAATTAATTGGACAGCTAAAAATATATATAGAAAAAATTAGCCGGACATGGTGGCTCATGTCTGTAGTCCCAGCTACTCGGGAGGCTGAGACAGTAGGATTGCTTGAGCCCAGGAGTCTGAGGTTGCTGTGAGCTAGGCTGATGCCACGGCACTCGCCCCAGGCAAGAGAGTGAGACTCTGTCTCAAAAAAAAAAAAAGAATCACTGGAAATTTCGATTGTCTAAAAGCAGCAATCTAATGAGAATGCCCCCTTCCTTCCTCAAAAGGTAAATGTGATCTCAGGTTGTGTTAAGAACAACAGAGGTGCCTCTGTTCTGCCTTGGTGAATCTCAACCAAACTTTGACAGGCATAAAGAAATCTGCATTATAGCCAGAGGAGGGCTGCCAGCAGGAAGAAGAGTTTAGAAACAGAACATATGAGAAGTTTAAGGATATTCATGGCATGGCCTTCAAATACTTTAATGACAGTCATATGAAAAGATAGCCAGCTTGTCTTTAAAAACTCTAGAGTTGTAAAAAACTAAAGTGTGTGGCAGTTGGATTTAAACTCAGTATGATAACTTTATGTGGTTGTAGTTTTCTGAATATGGAATGAGTTACCCCTTGAGATAATGAGTTTCCTGTCACTGGAGGTATTCAGATAGAATCTAGACAACAAGTGACAATGTACTCTCAAAGCACTTTGTTCATTCATGTCTTGAGCGTCATTTGCATGCCAGTCTCCCTGCATAAATTTTGACCTCTTTCGGGGCTGAACTTACCATATTTGTTTTTAACCTGGTTTAGGAGGTAGCCAGAAAATGTTGGGTGGATAAGTGGATGATGCACGGATGAGGCTGAGTCTTGGACAGAGTGACTGTTAGAGTCCCTCCAACTCTGGGACTGTCTGTTCTCTGAGCTAGGTCCTGAGCTAGGTTTAGAGAATTGGGTTGGGATACAGAAAGGTGGTGGTGGTGCTACAATCTAGATGGGAAACATAGTGTAGAAAGGCCCAGAAGGGAGCAAATCTGAGTGCAGGAGCTGTGGTTGGTGAAGAGTGAGAGTTAGAGTTGGGGCAGAGTCTGATCCTTGATTCTTGAACATCTTTAATTTCAAAGATGTTGGACTTTTTCATCTTGCGGTTGGGATCTGGATGGATGTTTGACTAAATCATGATGAAAGAAGAGAAAAAGTGCTGACAATGATATGCATCATGACTGGTTAAGGATGGCTGGGGTGATTGCCGAAATATGGGAGTAAAGAGTTAAAATGCAGAACTAGATGATGGCAGTGAAAATGTAAAGGAGGGAACAGAGTTACTAAAAAAGTCAAGACTTGGTGGTGAGTTAAGTAAGAAAGGTTGAAAAGAGGAGGGAATCAAAGAGGTTTGCCTCCAAAGCTTTGCACATGAATGGCCGTGAGGATGAACATTTATGTCAACTGAGTTTCTTTATTACTGAGACGGAGGTAATATGGAAAAATATTAAAAATATCCAGGATTTTCCAAAACTGGTTCCATTAAGTTCATGGCTGAAAGTGGGCTGATTTTAATATTTATGAAGATGGAAAGTCAAGAGTATTAGCTTGTGAAGGGCACACATTTTTTAAGAGGCGAGCTGTTATGCTGGCAAAAGCTGGTGCTGAATAGTAATACTTATAGTAGATGCTGTTGTATGAGCCCATCATGGGCCTGCATGATGAGACACTTTGCATGTTTCATCCCCTTTCATTAAGTTATTCGTGAGTGAAGGCATCAGCTTGTACTCCACACAATGTCTGCTTTAGGGCAGTACCCGAGGAGAATTCCCATCCATGCTTGTACTAAGGATAATTATATGTTCTAAAGTAATTGGATATTTTAAAAAAATTTGGACTTTGAACTGAATAAATAATTAACTGTGTGTCTATGGTGTGAAGGGGTAGGGGAGGAGGTAAGAGGAGTTCTTCCAACTTTGAGAGCCAGAATTATGACCCAATTATAGAATGTGTGTAATATATTTTTTTAACCTTTTTACTGCTTGTGTTTTATATCCCCTCCCTTGTTTTTCTGCTCTCCCTCCTCCTTTAAATTATGCTGTTTTGTATTTTTTACATCCCTGAAGGTAGTCATCAATTCATTCTGGAACAAAGGAGAGTAAGTATAAATATATTTCTATTAGTCCCTACTTTATAGATAAAGAAGAAGAGGCTAAATTAATTTATCTAATTTGCCCAAGATTACAGTGGGTGTATTTTCTATTGTTAGGTAACAAATATTCACCAGAATGAGCTTGAAACAAACATTAATGATCTCACTCAGTTTCTGAGGGTCAGGAATCTGAGAGCAACTTAGCCAGGTGATTCTAGCACAGGGTCTCATGAATCGACAGTCAGGCTGTCAGCCAGGGCTGCCGTCATCCGAAAGCTTGACTGCGGCTGGAGAATGCGCTTCCAGCTCACTCACATAGCTGTTGGCGGAACATTTCTGTTCCTTGCCACAGGGACCTCTCTAGAGGGCAGCTCACAACATAGCCGCTGGCTTTCCCCAGAACGAATGATCAGAGAGACATAGAGAAAAAGAAAGAGAGATCAAGACAGAAGCTACAATGTCTTTTATAACAATCTTGGAGATGACATATAATGACTTCTGTACCTTGATAAAATTTGGGTGGGAGTTCCACAAGGGAACAAATTCCAGCCACAGAAATCAGCGGGGACCATGCTAGAAGTTGCCAAACACAGTGAGTAAATAATGGTGCTGCTTTTAGAAAAGTGTTGGATTCAAACATGCTTGAGTTTGGCCCCAGAGCTGTTTCCATTTCTTTCATCTTGAAAACCAGGGGAATGAGCATCAGCAAGTGGTGCTGTCCTGGGTTTCTGGTTTTCTTCCTCTGCTTCTGCTTACAACGGCCAGTGCTGCCACGGTTTTGTGCAGCCTCACGATTCTATTTAATCACTACTAAAAGTAAATACAAATTTGAACTTTAAGCTGACACTAAACAATTGAACTTTGGGGTAACACTAAGGAGTTAAAATAATAGTTAACATAACACTATGTCTGCTTACATCCTCTGAATTTGGTGGTGCAAGAAATGATTATAATTTTAGTTCCTTGTACTTTTTATGTTCATGGGAAATGCGTGTGTGTAGAGGATAAAAGTTTTGGGTGATTCCACCCTTCAGAAGGGGAAATGGTCAATGTAATAAGAAAATCCATAAAGATATTTTTATGAAACATATTTTTACTGCATTATTGAACTGTAGCCAGATTTCGTCAGGGAAATAAGAAAATGTTGTTTTCCTAGTTCCAGGGAACTGCTGGCTCAGTGTTCAGTTTTCAATCCACAAATCCATGACTCACCAATCAATGACCTGGATAGATGAACACATAGGATCTCATTCGCAACTGGCTTTTGAAGTTTCTTATTCTATTCTGCATCTGGAAACTCCATTTTTATTTGAAATATGTATGACTGGATGTCACTATCAATGTTTAAAGACAACCCCAAACCAATTTCTTAGCCAAGATGATTTTTCTGAACGAGTTTTTGCAGTGCGCCTGTGGCATTTGAATGTCCTTATAACTTTCTTTACATCTCTAGAGCTTCCTTCCAGGGCCTGTTTTAGTATGCCAGTTTGTACATAATCAATTTGGTCTAGGGAGAGAAGCTTCTTTGTACATTTGACTTAGTTATATGCAAATTCATAGCTTAAATACTCTTAGAATGTTCACTGTGTTTTAGGCTTTGTGATGTGTTCTACAAATGGAGAAAATAGTAAACATAATCTTTATGCCTTTAAAAATTTGTGGTCTAGCTGCTAGGTAAACATTAACAAGAATACTTATGAAATTATGTGATATAAGGGGAGTATTCACAAAAATGCTTGAAGAGAAAGAAGAAGGGGATTAGCTCTGCCTGGTAGTAGAGTGGGCAGATGTCAGGAAAAATTTTCTCTTAGATCTGTAGTCCCCAAGTGTGGATCCCAGGATAATAGAATGTTCACTGACTTATGGCAGAATGGGAAAAAAAAGGCTGTGACTTTTTAAAAAATAAATTAAATTTCATAAGCTAACTTTATGATTTTAAAAAAATTGTCGAGCCAGAAATTATGTTACTTCTTATGTGTTTTCTGTTATATCATCCTTTACTTTATGAAGTCATGATGATAATATGAATTATAATGTATAGATGGTTATATTCAAGCTAGTGTTGGAATAGAGACACACTCCTATATAAAGGCGTTCCTGCTATTTGCCTATCGGTGATTTAGCCACATCTGTGTTAAGGGGAAATTAATTTACAAAAGAACAAAAACTATATGCTTGCTTTTTACAACTGGTTTTGAATATTTTTCTTGTATGTGTCTAGGGGAGCGTGGGGAGAAAGTGAGAAGTAAGAGAAAAAACCTGTGCCTGCAGTGGTACAGAATGTGAACTGTAGCTGTGGAAAGCAGCTGTTGCCACCATGGAAACTGGTTCTGGAAGGATTTTCCCCCCATAAAATCTTATACAGTTTAGATAAAATTAGGCTTGATGAATGTGAACCTTCTACTCATTTCTAGATGTTAGGTTAAAAAATAAAAAGGACCTTTGTGTATATGTACCACCTCCCTCCCCCACCTAATTTTTTGCAAGGGAAAGGGAGAAATAATAAGCTATTGGACCTGTGAGTCTGAGCAAGTCAGCAGTAATAGAGTCTTTGACTTGGCCATGCTGAAGGTTGACTGTGTTCAGTGTCCCTCGTTCAACTCACCTATGAAAGCTTTTCATCTATTTGCACATGGATGCCTCTCCAGACTTGAGCTATATCCATAATCTTAAAGAATATGTCATCTTTTAAGAGGGGTTCAAAAGAACCATAAAGATGATAAAAGGACAATATCAAAAAGATGCTTACGAAAAGTATAGGGATTCCTGTCTCTGAGCTCTGGGGCAGTGATCTTACCGGAATTTATCTGCCTGGTTTCCTCCCAACATAAGCACTTTAAGAAGTGATTAAAGATTTCCTTGACAACTTGCCAGACAACGATCATAAATATCATAAGTTCTCTCTACTGTGCCCTTGAACGCACTCCCTGTGCGTGGTGAAACATGAGGACTCCGAGGTCAGACTCACTCTGTCAAACATTTGCTCCACCGAGTGACTGTCAAGTCACAGCCTTGCTAAGCCTCAGTTTCCTGCTTTCTACAGTGGACATAATAGTTCTTACTTCACAGGGCTCTTGTAAACAGAAGTAATATGCATGCAGTAAGCACAAGCTACTATTCTTCTTATATTTTAATTGGTATTACTGCTATTTCCCTCTGGGAGGAGTGCTTCTCTCCGGGGCCCTCTCCCTCCCACTCTGCACTGTCTACCGACTGAGTCTGGAGGGTCCCGAACCATATGAACCAGTACTAGTTGGTTCTTTCAGCTTCCTTGAAACTAAAGCATCTGCACATGAACAAAAAATATGCCACTGTTCACAGGGCAAATCATTTATTTGGTTAATTGTCATATATTTAAACAAATTAAACAAAATTTTATATCACACTACTTCTAGACAAAGTCACTTAGGGAAATAATGTTAAGTATTTAAGGAAATTATACAGACTTCCCTCTCCCTGTGACCTTTAGCAACTCAGTGATGAAAATACTGGAAGGAGTTAAACTCGCCAGTGCTGATGGGTGAGTCTTTCTGTTTCCTGCTTTGCAAAAAAAAAAAAGAGAGAGAGAGAGAGATACATGGCCTCAAGGGGTGTGATCATGAGGTGATCTGCCACACACAGGTGTGCCTTGAAGCCTGTCTGCCCTGAAATGACTAGCCAAGCTGTTGGAGGTTGAAAGAGAGAAACAAGAAGTGCTCCTTTATTTTTACGCACTTCTAAGAAAGAAATTTTGTCATTAAATAAAAAGGAGTTGGAGGAGTCATGTGGTTATATCTCTTGCTCAGAAAGTCTAGGGAACTGTTGAATTGACCTACCCTGAAGAGCACTACTTTTAGTCATTAATTCATCCAACCAATAACCACTGGACACCCAGTGTGTGCCAGACACTGTTCCTGGCACTGGCGATAAAACAGGAGAAGGACCCTGTTCTCATGGAACTTGCAACCTAGTGGGGAAAATGATATAAAAAGAATTCCACAGGAATCATTACAGCATAGCCAGCCCTCTGGCGGCATAGGAATGCCCCAAGGGTGGGCTTGGTGTGCTATGCACCTGAGCACTGTGTTTGTATTCACCCAGAGACATAGATGTGCATTTTTAGTATTGTTGCACTGATTATTGAAGCAGTAACTTCCAGTTAAAGCAGAGAGTATTTTTGACCTCTCAAAAATGATTGACATGGCTTTGGAGATCTATTTTTGTCCCTCAAGTTCATGTCCTTTGTGGTAGCCAGCAAGGAAAATATCACCCTGCTGCAAGTGTAACAGAATAAGCTCTGTGTTATCCGTGATACTTCAGCCTCGACATGCTGAGAAGCAAATCTTTGATTTACCTAATGTCATTTTGTGCTTTAAGCACTAGAGTTACCTTTAGTGTTTTGCTTTTTGATATACTTATCTTATTTTTGGTATGCCTTCTTAAGTTTCCACAGAAATTTTAATAAGGGTCAGAAAGCTTGGATGAGGCCAAAACCTGGATAACATTATAGATGTACTGATAAAGGCAGGAGAATGACCTTCAGATTTCTGTAGGCTGGTGGTTTATAAAAGAGGAAGTTTAGTTTTAACCTTAACCCGACCTCTACCCCTTGTAAAAACACATGGTGAGCCATGCAGGGTATGTTAGGTGTTGCATTTCAGCTATGGAGAGATATCTAATATCAACTCAATATTGTTTTTAACTCTAGATGTACTGTATTAAGTGGGTGAGAGCAAGTCTCTCAAATATCCCCCACAGATTATTGATTGATTACAACAGGGAAAAAGATATCTTTACAATGGGAGAATCTGGTAGATACCACCAT
>CAUYSK010117501.1:0-21668 GCA_963575035.1 Avahi laniger
AAGGATTAAAACACCAACAAAAATAAAAATGAGGCTGATAACTAGAATCTATTTGGAACTCAGGAAAATCAGCAACAAAAAATCAAACAACCCTATCAAAAAGTGGGCAAAGGACATGAACAGAAACTTTTCAAAAGAAGATAGACTACTGGCTAACAAACGATGAAAAAATGCTCAACATCTCTAATCATCAGGAAAATGCAAATCAAAACCACAATGAGATATCACTTATCTCCAGCAAGACTGGCCTTTATCAAAAAGTTCCAAAACAATAAATGTTGGCGTGGATACGGAGAGACAGGAACACTCATACACTGCTGGTCGGACTACAAACTAGTTCATCCTCTGTGGAAAGCAATATGGAGATACCTTAAAGAGATACAAGTAAAATTACCATTTGATCCAGCAATCCCATTACTCAGCATGTGCCCAAAAGAACAAAACATACTCTATAAAAAGACACCTGCACCCGAATGTTTATAGCAACCACAATTGCAAAGATGTGGAAACAACCCAAGTGTCCATCAATATATGAGTGGATTAATAAAATATGGTATATATATATATCATGGAGTACTATTCAGTTTTTAGAAACAATGGTGATATAGCACCTCTTTTGTTCTCCTGGATAGAGCTGGAACACATTCTACTAAGTGAAGTATCCCAAGAATGGAAAGACAAGCACCACATGTACTCACCATCAAATTGGTATTAACTGATCAACACATAAGTGCCCATATAAGAATAACATTTATTGGATGTCGGGCAGGGGGGAGGGAAGAGGAGGGGATGGGTATATGCATACACAAAGAGTGCTATGTGCACCATCCAGGGGATGGACACACTTGAAGCTTTGACTTGGGGGGGGGCTAGGGCAACATACGTAACCTAAGCATCTGTACCCCCATAATATGTTGAAGTAAAAAATAATAATAATAAAAGACATAATTTCCTAATTAGCAAAATCTGATATATGGTATATATTTCCATCTTAACATTTTCCAGACAATTCAAAAGTAGTAACTTTAATAAAGGTAGACAAATTCAGCATACCAATTAGCAGATATAATAAAATAACTTCATTGTTGAAGATCCTATCTATAGATGATTTCCCATTTTTTCCCCCTGGAAATACTTTCTTTTTCTCCTAGACATTGAGAAAAATGAGAAGATTATTTGAAGAGACAGCTTGTGCTTTCAGAAAATATCTTTATGTGAAAAAAAAAAAACTTAATAAGCCAGTTGTACCTTTGGAAATTAAGTTTCTAGTTGGTAGCCATAGTTGTTGAATAGAACAAACAACTAGAGTCTGAGACATTTTTAAGAGACATTTCATGCCAAGAAACTTCATTTTGTTTATTTTTATTTGGAGTGGGTGTCATAACTTCATCCTAAACTTTATTAAGTAGGACACATTTATGATTCTTTTCCAGGCACTATGAATAACTGTGCATTTTCTTCTATCCATCTATCCATCCATCTATTCATCCTTCCAGACAGCCAACATTATCCAAGAACCATGGAGATTTACTTAATGTGTTTTTTATCTTTGCAGTGATAAAGACATCTATCTGAAACCTAAGTTGGGAATGGTTTGAAATAAATAGTATGTTCTATTTATATGTAAATAATTAAAAAACTGAATTATTTTGGTAACATAAAATACAGAAAAAAATGTCAAAAATGTGATTTGAATGTTTAATTGAAAGTCTGTGAATTCATACCAACCAAGAAGTTTCTTTGGAAAAGTTAGAGTGTGGGAGTGTGTGATTTTTATGCTTATCTAAAAAGCAGAGCCTTGTAAGGATTTCATACACTTGAAACAGATGGACCTGAGTTGGAATCCTGCTTCTATCATTTATCAGTTCTGTCACATTAAGCATGATATGTAAATTCTCTGAGCCTTAGTTTTCTCAACTGTGAAATGGGGTAAATAACATTAATTGTAAAAGATTTTTCTAAGAATTTAATAAAATAATGGAATAGAGTGCTTTACAAATTTCATTGAAAGGTTGTAACTCAGTAAATGTAAATATGCAATTTTTTTGTGTGGCCTTAGAGCAGTTCACTATCTAGTACTTTTAACAAGACAATACATAATAAATACAGTTCTGTAATAACTGCATACTACAGCAACACACATTTTATTACTAGTTCATTTTGAGTGGTCCAATTCTTGCTTACCTTAGAAACAGCTCTCCATTCACACTTAATGAGTGATACAACACTCAGTGAAATGACTTCATTTGAAAAATTTAAAAAAATAAAAATTAATGTATTAATTTACCAAAACTTTATTCTTTTATTGAGTTTCAGGCACTGTGATAGTTGCTAGAGATACAATGATGTAGAGATATAAAAAATAATTTCTCTATCAATGGCAAAAACTGTTTTGGAAGAAAATTTTTGGTAGCACGCTGTTATTTTTCTTTAAGACTTTTGATCTTTTATATTTTTCTTCAAAGCGCTATTCAGGGAAAAATAAAACAAAACAAAATTGCATTTTGAAGTGTTTACCAGTATTTCTAAGCCACATTTACTTGTTTTCATAAGACGGATTTTTCTCACCCTAAACCTACTTGTGGCCTAATAAGATTATAATTTTGCTTCCCTGAAATCCATGGACAGGCGTAGCACATGGTGGTTCTAAATCCGGCCGGAAGTGAGGCATAGCATTTGTATGGGCAACGCCAACTGAGTGGAGCACACTGAACTAAGGATTTTATTCTTCTCCCTCACTGCTCTCTGATGTTTCAAGTTAAATCTCCCTTCCCTGAAGTTTTTTAACTTCCTGTTTTGTTTTTTTAATTTACTTCTTCTTATTAAACATTCATGCAGTTAAAATTCCCCTATTGTGTCTGGTGCAATCCTCCTTCCTTCCATCAGACTTGAGGCTCAACAACTAAGGACCTCCTGTCCCTCACTTTTTAGCTGATCCAGCTCCTTTGACTTTCTCACCTGGGCCTTGGCTCCTCCAAGTGACAGGACAGGGTACTGGGTGTGGGAACATGACAAAGTCTCTTTAGGACAAGTTACTGTTGACATCCTTTCTGTTAATTGTTTCTGCTTCTCTTGGCTAACACTGAATGGCTTCCTCTGCTCTTTGTACAACAGTTAGTCATACTTCAGGTCTCCCACTGGGCACATGTGAGGATTCCTGACAGGAATCTTTAAGGAGCCTCACCGCTAGACCATTCCCTAGACTTTTCTTGCTTCCCTACCGTAAGGGAAAACACCTCCAGCTGTATACTCTGAATCTCTTGCTGCTGCAGAGTAAAAGTGTGTTGGATGTGTGATGTTCCGCCAAGTTTCACTAACTATCTGGCTTGTGTGTTCACCTCCATCCCCTGACAGAGTTAGCAGTTAACAGCTCAGAGCTAAACCCTCTTAATGGTGAACTGTTCTTGGCCAAATAGAAGCTGCCTCATGCCGCAGGCCATGACCCATCTCTCCCCATACTCCCTTCTTCCCAGAAGGAGACAGGCTTCAGGAATAGCTAACAGTATGTGGTATAAAAGGTCAACCCTTTGTCTTGAGGTAAACCCAATCCCATGGACCCACTGGTGCAATAGAGATGTGCCTGGATCAGACTGGAGTGACTTTTCAACTGAGACCACGTTATCGCTTAGTTTAAATCTAATATACTATCCTGTTTCTTTCCTCTTCTTTTTCTGAGTGCACACCCACACATATCCATTTAACAGGAGTCCTTGTCTCAGGCTTCACTCTGGGGAACTCAACCTAAGACAGCAAACGATGTTTGCAGCCTGACTGGATTTGTGATGCCTACTTGATCCACAGAAAACTCATGCATCTGAGTGTGGCTGCTTCCATCAGCAGTTTGCCAGAGTCCTACTGCTCTGTGCCATTTTAAAGCCTGTCTAAACTTTCTGTATTAATGTTGCCTAACTGGCTTCTGTAGGAATTTAAATTCTTAACCGTCAAGGTACCAATTCATTTCATTCCTTAACCACATTAGAAACATATTACAGTGGTGAATATTTCACACTGAGGGATAAAAAAGAGAGAATGTGGCTAGGTGTCGTGGCTCACTGTCATAATCTAGCACTCTGGGAGGGCAAGGAGGGCAGATTGCTTGGGCTTAGGAGTTCAAGATCAGCCTGAGAAAGAGTGAGACCCCATCTCTATTAAAAACAGAAAAATTAGCTGGGAGTTGTAGTGTGCACCTGTAGTCCCAGGTACTCAGGAGGCTGAGAGAGGAGGATTGCTTGAGCCCAGGAGTTTGAGGTTGTAGTGAGCTATGATGATGCCACTGCACTCTACCTGGGTGACAGAGTGAGTCTCTGTCTCAAAAAAGAAAAGAAAAGAAAAGAAAAAGTTTTGGGATAATTATTATGTGGCAGGCACTATGCTAGACAATTTATACATTAATATAATATTCTATTAATTGCCACAATTGTCTTACGACACTAGTATTGTTATCTGTCATCTAAATATTGGAGGAATAACTAAAGCTATAAATGTAGCATTCAGAATTCAAAAATGAGGCTGAGGAGAAATTAGTTGAAATTCCAATAAAATAACTTTGAAGTCTGTAGTCAACAGGAAACAATATAAATTAATACCATGATTTGAGAAGAAAAAAATTCAAATTTGAGATACTCCTATAGACGGAAAGCTCACACTTGGAAGATGATGTGTTCTGGGTTTCACAGATAAACTGATGGCAGCTTCCAAGGAGTCTGACCAGAACGATGTGATTTAAAATTATGTTTGAGGTAAGCAAATAGCTTCTCCAAAGGAGGTTAGCTTAGAGGATAGAAGATGACTCGGGGAAAATTATTAGTCTGCAAATTTTAAAAACTAGTACCTTGAGGATGATATTATGTGTTATATTGACTTGAAGGAATTGGCCTTAGAAAGATTTCAGTTTAGTATGGGAACTTTTCACAAGATGGGACCTGTACTTTTATCACTTCATTTATTAAACTGTAGGATGATGTGGTAGACAGAATTATGGCCCCTGAAAAATGTCTATGTCCTAACCCCCAATCCTGTGAATATGTTACCTTACATGGCAAAATGGACTTTTCAAATGTGACAGTAAGGATCTTGAAATGACATTATTTTTGATTACATAGGTGGACTGATGTAATTTCAAAGGTTCTTCTGCAAAGGTAGAGAAGGAGCTGTGACCATCGAATCAAAGGTCATAATTCTGCAGGGCTACGATGTGCAGAAGGTAGGACCCTTGAGAAGCTAAAACGTGTGAGGAAACAGATTATCCCCTACATCATGAGAAGGAACACAGCCAAGCTGACAACTCGATTTTAGGATTCCTGACCTCCAGAACAAGAAGATAATAAATTTGTGTTTAGTTAAGTCATTGAATTTGTAGTAATTTGTTATAGCAGCAATAAAAAAACCACTGTGGATGGCCTACTCATTAAAGAGGGAATTCCAGCATCAGATAAGAAGATAGACATGTTGTTCTTGGAAATTCCTTTTAGTCCTGAGATTTTATTATTTAAAAATAAAAATCCAAACAAACAAGAGCACTGGAACCTACATACCACCTGAAACATATACTGCAACATGGTATAGTGAAGTATTTTCCAAACTTTCATCTTCAAATTTTTCCAGTTTTGTGTATCATCTGAAATGTTCCTAATTTAATAGTTCTCTGTAAATCAACTCATTTCATTTACCTTACCAGGATTACTTTAAAAGAAAACTTTATATACCTATTTTCATGGAAAATTACTATCATTTTTATCCATTGAATATATTTATAGAAACAAAGCAAATATAATATAAAGAATATAATACAGTGTTCTTGACTTCTACCTACCTTTTACCTACTAAATGTTCTGAATCCGAAATATGCTCCCACTTGATAAAAATGGGAGACTAGCAAATTCTAGAAAAATGTAAGAGACATTTTTCACCACTGTATCTTTCTCCTTGATCGGGGATAGAAAGAAAATTGAAAGGACAATGGTGTTTTTCTTATGAAATTCAACATGTTGGGTGACATCTGTGATCTTCATCTTGAGTGTTCCTGGTGGTTGATGATCCATGATTTAGGAAACATTAGCATAGTGTCAAAACACAAACTTCGCAATTAGACAGGCTGTGGCTCATATTAAAATTCCATTGCTGTTAGGCCTGAGACCTTGGGCAAGTGACACGTTTTCTGTAGTCAAATACTTTCCCATAATGTTGAATTACTACGCCCACTTCAGATGGGTGGAGGCAAGATTAGAAACAACATGTATACTTAATAAGCAATAGTCAATAAACTATTATTTAAGTCCTTGGAGTTGGAAGCCTTTCCTAAGATGTATGTGATTTTTAAAAACTTAGTTTCTACAAAAAGGTGGAGAGGAAGAGGTTAAAACAACTCAATATTTAAATCTGCTAACAGGCTATTAAGACATCATGCTGAATAGATTACAAGCAAGTTAAGGGGAACGATTATAATTAATTTATCTTTGTTTATCTAACAGCACAGTGTCTGGATATGGTATGTGCTCAAAAATGTTTGTTAAATCAAGTAGTAGTGAATTTGTTTTGATTTTATTACTTGGAATGACTTAGTCAGTTCAGGTTTACTTAACAGAATACCATAGACTGGATCCTTAAACAACAGAAATTTATTTTTCATGGTTCTGAAGGCAGGTGTATCTAAGATCAAGCTGTAATTAGATCTGGTATCTAGCAAGAGTCCACTTACTGATTCACAGATAGCTCTCTTCTTACAGCGTCCTATGTCTGAAAGCAGACAAGAGAGCATGTTCTCCCTTTTCTTCTTATAAGGGCACTAATTCCATTCGCAAGGGCTGTACCTCATCTAATTATCTTCTATCATCATAGGAGTAATATGCATAGTGATCATTTGGGGGTTAGAATTTCAACATATGAATTTTTGTGGGATGCAAGCATATAGTCCATAGCATGGTCCAAATATGTATTTCCAGAGAGATCTTAAAAATATAAATCCAATCAGTCACCACAGTAGCTCTAAAACATTTCACTAGCCTCCTTCAATAGCATCTCATTTAATTTGGGGAAAAAAGCACCCCTTATGGGGGCTTGCAAGGTTCAACGTCAGGAATCAGCAAACATTATCTGTAAAGGACCATCTAGTAAATATTTTAGGCTTTGTGGACCATGCAGTCTTCACTACAACTCCTCAAGTCTGTTGTTGTGACATAAAAGCAGCATAGATGCTACAGGAATGAATGAGCGTGGCTGTTTCAGTAAAATTTTATTTTTGAATACTGAAGTTTAAATTTCCTGCATTTTCCTTTTGTCTCAAAATATTATTTTTCTTTTGATTATTTTTTATTATTTTAAAAAGTACAAACCATACAGAAAAGCCTTTTCTAACCTCCTAATAAAAGTTATTATATTCTTTTATAGTATCCTATACTTTTTCCCTCACAGTACTTACATTACTGGATGATTTTATGTTTGCCTCATATTTGAAAAAATATTTTCATCAGCCGTAGTCTGAAAGCTCCATAAGGTCAGGGTTTCTGGCTATTTTGTTTAACACAACACAGTGTCCTCTGCCTCTTGCCCAGTGCTCTGAGCACACTGGACAGTTAATGCAAATTTGTTGAATGATTTACTGGATCCCTGTCTACAAAACTCTTATCAAAAATGTTTTTCAGTAAATGTTTTACACGGAAATACACAAGAATTGAAAGAACATAGATTTCTGAAAGAAAAAGGCAGGTATAGAGATTTTGAAAACAGGATCATCTGTTATATACTCCAACTTAACTGCCTTCACATTTCCTGGCCCACCATACTGAAAGATTCATCCACTTGCTTCCTTCCACACTGTGCCATAGATCACCACACTGGTGTTACGCTCGGTTTAATGCTAAATTTCTCCTGTGGTGCTTGCACGGCAACTCTATAAAATACACAAAAACACAGCACTATCGTAGTGTCCATTTCGTTTATGAAACTCTTAAAAATCAAAGGTTTAATAACTTGTCCAACATCAAACAGCTAGTTGGTAGTTGGCGGCAGAGCTGACATTCAGCCCCAGCGTTAGCATGACTATTAAATCGGGGCACACAACTGCCTAGTGCATTGCCTTCTTTGTCCTTCGTGTTTTTCCTTTGGGAAAAGTTACTCCGGCTCGTCCAAGTAGTGCCTGCGGTAAGTCATGGAAGGGACACATGCACCTTCTAGAGTCATAGAAATTCCTCATCAATTGCAGTTTCCTGCTAAGGAGGAATTTGTATTACATAAAAATGTTAAAGAAAGTGTGGAAAGTCAAGATATCGTTGCTAGGCAAAGGCAGTAGTTAACATTTCAGACAAGAGTTTTCAATTTACTTGTCTGTGAAATTTTTAGAGGCATCCCATTTGTAATCTACTGCCAGATAAAGAAATGTACCAAGATAGCAAGCCATTCGGGACAAAAAATAATTTGGTGATTTTAAGAGTGTGAATTTGATTGTTAGAATGTTCTGGGAGGATATCAAGTTGACTGCTATCAGCAATTATGAAACTACTTAATTGCATTTCCTGATCCTGACAGATCTTTCCCAAACTTGAGATGATGAGATATTGCCTTTCTTTGTTATATAAGATATTTTTGTTTGTTTGTTTGTGGTAGAAGATGAGGCAATTCAGGATTTTAGCACATAATTTGCATGTACATAGCTGCATGTGTGCTTCTATGTACATGTCTCAGCTTGAACTAAAGTGATGCTTTCGTATAGACTTAGGTGTCTTTGGGGAACATCTGGTAGATGGTCGTTTGGGGATTCAGATGTCAGGTGTGTGTATAAAGGGGAGGTGGGTCTGATAGTGGTTGTGGTGGTGAGGGTTTTATTAGGTAAAAGAGAGATCCTCATGGATAGCCATGTTTTCACAAGAAAGATAAATAACCAATCTGATAAAACAATAAAAAAAATAAACAAGTAGTCCTAATGGGAGAGAGACACAGTCAAAATATAACGGCTCAGTAATCAGAGCACAAAATCAATTCTAAATAAAACAAAACATGATTTCTGCCACTTAACTGTGTTCTAATTCTGTGTAAGCTGCACCTATATTTGCTTCAATAAATGTATGTTAAGTATACAGATGAAAGGAAATTAAAATGGATAAATAGTTTCACAAAACAATAACTGTGAAACACTAGAAAAGGTAACATAATATTCCCACTTGTGTTTGGAACGCAGATGGCTTATACTATATTACTTTCTCTAATGCTGACAAGAACTCCACAGAAACACACTATTATATTATCCACTTTAAATATGAAACACCAGTGGAATACACAGGACGTGTGACTTGCCTAGAGACAGAGCTGCGTTTCATCTTCAAATTGAGTGTGACTTCAAATGTAAATGTAACCACTCAATCTATCTGGCGCAACTTCGTTGTTGCTATAAGGTCTGCATGTCTAATTACAATCAGATGTGACAGGAATATTAAATTATGTAGCAATTGTTTTAAGATTAGAGGGAGGTACTTCTAATAGCATCTACCTCATTTGAGAGGGAATAAATCGTGTCCCATACATGAGCAATCTGTTTTGTAATATCTAGTTTTAATGTGACTTTAGATACCTTTGTATTTGGAAAGATACAGTGAAATGCTTTGTGGTTGGGGTAGGCTAAGGCCATGTATTCAGGAGCACATATGGGACACCCCTGAGCACTCCTAGAAACAATGAAACAATTTGAACAAGCCCCAAATTGCTATTATTCCACATTACTTGTGAATCTGAAGAGGGAAGTCTCTATTCCCCAATTACGTGTTATTTGACCCAAATATTATTTGATTTGAGAATATTCTAGGTGAACCTAACCTGGCTACATTACTACAGCTCCTAGTTAGATAACACTTTTAGATCCAAGAAGTAATGATTATTGATTTTCTAGTTCTGACTGATGTTCTCCTTAGCTTATATGCAGATACTAAGCAGAGACGGCACTTTCTGATATCCTTGTCTCTCCATCCCCTTGATTATGGCTTGAATTTATTTCTTATTAACGCCTTTCTCTTACTCAGCCTCTCAGAGTAGAGATAGCTAAGTTCACATAGGAACAAGAGATGAGAATTATTAAGGATGTAACGATAAGTAATGATAATGATGTAAGGATGATTGTAAGTATTTCTAGAACTACTCTTTTGCTTTAGCATAATAAGAAGGCTCTCCTTTTATTTCACCATTGCCGCCCTAATTTTCTTGTGGAAAGACACATATTAAGGAGATAATTTTAGTGCTCCTATTCATGAGTTAAGAAACAAACAAAAACCCCAGACCTTTAGTTGTATGTACTCTTACCCATAAGTAACTCACCCATGAGCTGTAAAAATTTAGATTGAACTGTATAAAAGTGCAAATGGAAATAGCTCAAGGAAAAAGAAGCTTTATATGAGTGAAACTAGGACATCTCTAGAAATCCAAGGAAGAGTTTAACAATTAAACTTCCAGAAGTCGGAGATGGAGCCTAGAATGCAAATTTTTCCTTGTTTCTCGTCTTTATTCTCTATGGAGGTTGGTTTATGCTTTTTTCACATGTCATAAAATATAGTTTCTGACAGCTCCTGAATATTACATTTTACAATTTCAGTGGCAATAGAGAGAAAGTTGTGACTCTTTCTGGAGTCTGAAATTTGCAGGAAAAAATTTATGGGATAGGTTGACCCAGGTGCTAATACTAAGAGAAATCAAACGTAGGCAAAGGGTGGGATAATTTTGTGCTAAGTGGAAGCTCCCATAATAAACTTTGAATTTAGTAGGAGAGAGTGGACATTACTACAGAGAGGTGCAATCTGTTGAAAAAAAAAAACTCAGCTGTTCCAACTTGTATTTACTTTGTGCTGGTGCTGGGCGCTGGGGTACATTATTTGCTATAGCTACTCTAAACAGATATAGGAGGCCAGTAATTCTATTAATATTATCTAAGCATGTCCTAAGATTAAGAAATTTGAAGGAAATAGCTGTCAAATTACCAAGCCAACATGCAACACCATAGTTTTTCATTTAAATTAGATTCCTTTGGCTTTACTTTCTTCCAGTTTGTGGCTAAGTATTTAACACTTATTGACCACATGGTGGTCCTTGCAAAAATCAACAGCTTTCTGCACTCTTTATCCTTATTTATTTTGGAGAGCCCTACACAGAAGTCCAGAAGTTTTTTTTCAAATTTTCTAATTTCACAAAAGTCATAAATCCTAGCAGAAAACAGTTAGAGAAATGTGTTTCTAAAGGCTTTCATCTTCTGATAGGCATTTTTTGTAACAAATATTCGCAATATCAGAAGCCTGCTACAGAAACTATTTTTAAATTTAGATTTATACGTAATTATGCCTTCTCTACAGATATAATTGAATTGGACAATTAAGTTTGTATGGGGAGCTCATAGTTCATTGAAAGATTATAGTAAGTTGTGTGTGTAGGTATTATATTTGAAAAAATATTACAAAAATAGTGTGTATGTCATTTTTTGATGTAGATTTCCTTCAAAATTAGTTGCCCAACTTATGGTTTTACAGAAGTAGACTACATAATCAAAACTACATACACTTTTCCCCCAACTTTATATTTCTCTTTAGGCTAACATAGCTTTAATTAATATTCAGCTGGATTTTTTAATCTGCCAAATATCCAATATTAATGCTGTTACTTGGGATCAAACACATGGTTATACCTAAGACTTCAGTTACATGTTGCCTTAAAACCTTGAACACAGGTTAGAACCTGTATTCTAGAGTAGAGTAAAAATTGCTCAAAACTTAAAGTTATGCCAGAGTATCATTCATAGTTTATATTCTACCACTACAATTTGTTCATAGACCTATGAATTTAAGATGTACTCTAAGTGTAAAATATCTGTGACATTATTTATTAGTATAGTTTTTTTATGAGTCCAAAAAGCAAATGGAAACATACACATTCAGTTCAACCATGTTATCAATATGTGAAAAAACTCTACCAAGTTAACTTTTTAATCTGAATGAGTAGTCTGACCATTAAAAAAACTACCTTATGTCTTTAATTAAATACTTATCACACCATATGTGTGCAAACTTCTTTTACTTAATCCTTAGCACAATGAAAAAATATGAACTATACAAATATCATGTTGCAAACGAATTGTGCCACTTGCAACATGAAAGTGTCCTTCTGTGATAATGTCTCTGAAAGCTATTGGGAAAAAAGTAGATGTTAAGGACGGAGCTAGTGCAAGTTCTAGGAAACAGATCTTAACCAAAACGTGGTTGACAATTTGATTTCGAATATGAGGCTAAACAACAATGTGAATGGCAGTTCAAAATTATTGCTTGTTTTGCAAGTTACAGTATTAGATATCTGGGGGAAAAAATGAGTAATATGGAGGGTAATAATGAAGTAACAATTTTTTTTTACTCTTCTGGCTTTTTAAAATTATTATTTCAAAATATTATTGGAGTATAAATATTTTTGGTTAAATGGATCACTTTTATAATGCTTGAGTCACGGGTATAAGTATGTCCATCACCCAGATAGTGTTCATGATACACATTAGAGAGATTTTTGCCCATACCCTCCTTCCATTCCCCCTGCTTGATTTCCATTGAGTTTACTTCCCTTTATGCACATGTGTGCTCATTTGTTAGTTCCAATTTAATAGTGAGTATATGTGGTGTTTGTTTTTTTCAATTCTTTAGATACTTCACTTAGGAAAATGGTCTCCAGTTTCATCCAGATTGTTGCAAAAGATATTAATCCATCTTTTTTGTGGCTGAGTAGTATTCCATAGTATATGTGTAGCACACTGTGTTAATCTTGTCATGACTTGATGGGCACTTGTGTTGATTTCACATCGTTGAAGTTGTGACTTATACTACAATAAACATTCGAGTGCAGGTGTCTTTTTGATAAAATGACTTTTCCTTTGGGTAAATACTCAGTAGTGGGATTCTAGATCAAATGGTAGATCTACTTTTAGCTCTTTGAGGTATTTCCATACTGTTTTCCATAGAGGTTGTACTCATTTGCAGCCCCACCAACAATATATAAGTATTTTTTTCTCTCTGCATCTATGCCAGCATCTATTGTTTTTAGACATTTTAATAAAAGCCAGGGGTAAGTTGATATTTCATTGTGATTTTAATTTGCATTTCCCTGATGATTAGTGATGCTGAGAATTTTTCCTATGTTTATTGGCCATTAGACTATCTTCTTTTGAAAAGCTTCTGTTCATGCCTTTTGGCCATCTTTTGATGGGGTTATTTGATTTTTCTTGCTAATTTGCTTCAGTTCATGGTAGTTTCTGCTTATTAGCTCTTTTTAGATATATAGATTGCAAATATTTTTTCCCATTCTGTGAATTGTTTATTTGCTCTGCTGATTATTTCCTTGGCTGTGCAGAAGATTTTTGATGTAATCAAATCCCATTTATTTATTTTTTTGTTGCTGTGATTGCTTTTGGGATCTTCCTCATGAGTTTTTTGCCTACATTGATGTTTAGAAGAGTTTTTCCAACATTTTCTTCTAGCATACTTATGGTTTTGTGCCTTACATTTAAGTCATTAATCCCTCTTGGATTAATTTTTTTGAATGGTGAGAAATATGGATCCCGTTTCATTCTTGTGCATGTGGCAATTCAATTTTCCCAGCACCAATTATTGAATAGGGATTATTTTCTCCAGTATATATTTTTGTTTGCTTTGTCAAAGATCTGTTGGCTATATATGCATGGTTTTATATCTGAGTTTTCTATTCTGTTCCATTGGTCTATGTCTGTATTTTTGTGCTAGTACCATACTATTTTGATTCCTATAGCCTTGTGGTATACCTTAAAGTCTGGTAAAGTTATTCCTCCACATTTGTTCCTTTTGCTTAAGATTGCTTTGGCTATTTGGGCTCTTTTCTGGTTCCAAACAAAGCATAGAATTATTATTTTTAGATCTGTGAAATATGACATTGGTATTTTGATGGAGATTGCATTGAATCTATAAATCACTTTGGGTAGTATGGACATTTTAACCATATTGATTCTACCAATACATAAGATGATATGTTTTTCCATTTGTTTGTATCATTTTGATTTTCTTTCCTCAGTATTTCGTAGTTCTCTTTGTAGAGAACTTTCACTTTCTTAGTAAATATATTGCTAGGTATTTTATTTTCTTTGTAGTTATTGTGAAAGGTATTGAGCCTTTGATTTGACTCTCAGCTTGACTGTTATTAGTGTATAGAAATGTTACTGATTTGTGTACATTGATCTTATAACCTGAGACTTTGCTGAATTTGTTTATCAATTCCAGGAGTCTCTTGGTAGTATTTTGGGTTTTCTAGATATAAGATCATATATCATTGAGAAGTGATAGTTTGACCTACTTTTTCTTGATTTGGATATCCTTAATTTCTTTCTCTTGCCTGATTGCTATGGCTAGGACTTCAAGCACTATGTTGAGTAGAAGTGGTGACAAATGGCATCCTTGTCTCATTTCAGTTCTTAGTGGGAATGCTTTCAACTTTTCCCTGTTCAATATGATATTGGCTGTGGGTTTGTCATATATACCTTTTTTTATTTTGAGATTTGTTCCTTCTATGCAAAGTTTTTGAGAATTTTTTTCATGAAAGTGTGCTGAATTTTAGTAGAATGCTTTTTCTGCATCTATTGAGATGATCATATGATTTGTGCTTTTGCTTCAGTTTATGCGGTGAATTTCATTTATTGATTTACATATGTTGAATCATTCTTGCATCCCTGAGATGAATTCTACTTGGTCATGGTGGATTATTTTTTTGATGTGCTGTTGAATTCTGTTTGCTAGTATTTTGTTGAGAATTTTTTGCCTCTGTATTCATAATGGATATTGGTCTGTAGTTTTCTTTTTTTGTTGTGTCCTTTCCTGGCTTGGTATCAAGGTGATGCTGGCTTCATAGAAAGAATTGTGAGATTATCTCCTTCTTGATATTATGGAATAACTCCAGTAGTATGAGTACCAACTCTTCTTTGTAGATTTGATGAAATTTGGCCATGAATACATCTGGCTTTTTTTTGTTGTTGGGAGATGTTTTATTGCTGCTTCAATCTCATTGGTCATTCTTGATCTGTTCAGGAGTTCTGTTTCTTCCTGATTGAGGCTTAAGAGGTTGTGTGCTTCCAGGAATTTGTCTGTTTCCTCTACACTTTTAACTTTATGTTCATAGAGATTGTCACACTATTCACAGATGGTATTTTGTATGTCCATGCATCAGTTATAATATCTATTTTTCACATTTTTATTGAACTTATTTGGGTCCTTCCTTTTCTATTCGTGGTTAATCTAGTGAGAGGTCTATTAGTTTTCTTTCTCTTTTCAAAGATTGCAACAATTTTTTTTTTACTCATTAGTGAAATCCAGTGAAAGACAGCTATAAAAAATTACCCAACCAATTTATCACCAGAATCATTTGGGTAACCCTAAAGTCTTCAGAAGTGATCCTTTCACTAACTCTTACTATGGCCTTGGAAAATAAAGCCACAGACCAGGGCAAAATGCATGCATGCTTAAAATAATTTCTAATGAGCTAAAATTGCATACATTAAATCAAAAAACGAAATGTCAGTAACTTCTCAATGTTAGTATCTTAGTCCATTTGGGCTGCTGTAACAAAATATCATAAACTGGGTAGCTTATAAAAAGCAAAGTATTATTTATTTCAGACCTGGAGGTTGGAAAGTCCAAGAGCAAGATGCTTGTAGATTCAGTATCTGGGAGGACTCTTTTTACTCTTCTCTCAGATAGTGTAGGATGCCATGGGTCTCTCTCAGGGCCGCTTTTATAAAGGCACTAATCCTATTCATGTGGACCTCATGCTCTAACCACATTCCAAAAGCCCCATCTCCTAATGCTATCATCTTGAGGGTTAGGATTTCAACATATAAATTTTGGGAAAACACTGAAACCATAGAAGTTGAGAAAAGGAAATATAAATTCCTTCATTGATTGCAAATGTTTATAGAGAAATACAATAATGTATTGCATAATGATGTTTCAGTCAACAACAGTCCACATGTATAGTGATGGTCCCATAAGTTAATAATACTGTGTTTTTATTGAACTCTTCTACGTGTAGATATGTTTAGATGAACAGATACTTACTATTGTACTAGGGTGGCCTACCATACTTAATAAAGTAATATGCTATACAGGTTTGTAACCTTGGAGTAATAGGCTATACTATATAGCCTAAGCGTACAGCAGGCTATATCATCTAGGTTTGTGTAAGTACACTCTATTGTGTTTGTACAGTGATGGAATTACCTAATGATGCATTTCTTAGAACATGTCCCTGCTGTTAAGTGGTGCATTACTATACATGCATGAACTTACATATATATGTTATATTCTTTTCGTCCATTTCTGGAACCTTGAAATAGTTGTTTTTTATAATTTTGTCCAGATTTATTGTTGTTCTATAGGGAGAGGATTTGACAAACTTTCCACTCCATACTCGAATACTCGATTTTTGATATTTATATTCAAATATCACTTAAAGGCAAGTAAATAGGAGAAAACCGAGTATAATTTTAAAATGTATACCTACAAAAACAACGAATATGTATTAAAATGTTTTTTAATCTTTCTTCACATTTTTTTACAAAAGAAAGATAAATATATATTTGTACCTCAATATTTGATTTGAAATTATTAAGTTACTCTGTGTTCCTTTAAAAGAAAACAGCATTGATATGAAATGAGTAGTCATTAGGACTGAATTTAGAAATATTCTGCTTTCTCTTTCTGGCACATAATATAACTGTACTTTCCCAATCACCTTGTGGTTATTTGCTCCAGCATGACTGTCTTTGCCAAAGAAAAGAAGGGAGTGAAATGTGAAACTTAAGAGATCAAAGTTTTAAAAGCTAGGCATGACTTGGTACATCTCATTTACTCTGCCTTGGCTATCTGAAAATATAATTCTTTCAGACCCTTCTGCCAACCTATAATGGAGATTTGTATTGAATGAGAAATAAGCTTTTAGTTTTCTAAATCCCTGTGATTTTGTCCTAGTTAGTGTAGCATAGTTTAGCCTGATCTGAATAATGCAGTTCTTCAAAAAATAAGATTTATTGTTCTGCACCCTGTGATACAATTAATGCCCAGTAATATGTTTTAAAGATTCATGCACCTTGAGTTGGATGTTAACTAAAATCTAAAAGTATGTTAAAGTATTATAAACTTTTCTTTGGAATTCTAGTTAAAGAGATTAATGTTACATTGCAGATAAATTCTACAGTTGGAAAATAATGGTAAACGTAAACCGGTAGCTTAAAATATCCAAGCTAAAAGTCATTAAACTAGAATAAGCCCTTGAAAATGAATATAGATTCAGATAAATGCATATATTTAGTCAAACATTTCTGAAGGTACTTTCTCTAACTGGGAAATTCAGCAGCACAGAAATAAATGCAAGTAATTTGAGTGCTTTGCACCAGCATTTAAATACTAGAGAAAAAATGTTAATAGGATAAGTACCAGAAAGGATTAAGTGATGCTAAACACCAAAGAAGATTAGTTATTATCCTGCCTTTACAGGTACCCAAGTTTCATGTGGCCAAGTAGATAGGAAATAAAAAGCCAATGCTATAAAATGGGACGTTTTTTCTTTATGCAAAAGCTTATATTAAAATCAGTTTTATTATGGCACATAACTAAACAAGTAACACATTACCTGAGCTTTCCTCTGGATAATCTAAAATGCAGCATGCTTTTAAATATATTTAAGATAAATTTAAAAGGTATTTTTCCCTTCTAAATATTGCTTTTCAGATAAGCACATGGATTTGTAATTAAACAATAGATATCCTGCCTTGGAAATCCATCATTCATATCTATATAGTGAGTTAGAGCTTTTCTCAATATTGAAGTAAAAGATAAATGCAGAGACTTACAATATTTTGTATTATTTACTGTATAGATATCATTGCATTAAGGTGCAATACAAAGTAGGCATGTGCATACATATATCAAATATATGAACATATGTACACATATCAAATATATGAACATATGGACACACATTCACCAACATGAACACTTACCATGTAAATATCTCTGAAATTGAGGCGTGTCTTAAAATAGATGGGAACAAACTGCTGTGGCTGTCTAGGCAGTTTTTGTCATTTCCTGCATATGTAACAACTTGGTTGTCATTCTTGGTGGCATAATAGGAAAATTGCAGTCTCATTAATGTGTCTGTCAACAAAACACTGAAAGTTTATTTGAAAAAGAAATGAGAACTCTGGTGGCTGTATGAGAACCTTCAATTGATATCTTCAGTAGATAAAACAAACAAACAAACAAACAAACAAAAACTCCAACACTAAAAATGTAGAGAATAGATGTCAGTAGCTTGGAAGAAAATACTGGAGACAAGAGAAGAGCACTCTTAAGAAATGCTGTATCATTGACACTTTATGGCATAGTGACCAATGTTGTGTGTTGTGATTTAGTGACAATTTTCAATCAAAAATAGATTTTGAAAAATTATTGTTGGATACAAAGGTGATCTAGGAATATACTAGCCAATTAATTTTGCTCATATTTTTGTGCATATATAAAATCATACAGGATTTAAAAAACTATCTTAGTAATTCTAAAAACTAAAAAATTCTTCCGATACAACAAAATTAAAAACATATTATTTTATACTTGTCAACATTTTTTCTTTCCTATTGTTACGTAAAATAGATTGCAACTTATAGTTGATGACACTTGTGTTTCATGAAATATGCTAGTGTTATTGGCATTTCTACTGGGAATGTTATTCTAGCTGTTAATTATTCAGTTCACATTCCATGTAATTTCTAACTTTACATCATTTTTCTCCACATTAACTTGTTTACTGAGGGTGAAAAAGAACTTAAGACATGATTTGAAAGTCAGGCTGGTTCCTAAGTATAATGAAGTGGTGGTTAAAATTATCTACCTAGTTCAGGTATTTAGTCTAGCAATACATTTAATTTATGAATATCTATTCCCTATTCACAGATAACTAAAGACTTACTGAATTTTGTTCATTCATTTATTCACTGAATAACTATTACTCAGTTCCTAATATGTACCAGAAACTGTTTTAAGTGAGAAATATATTAAGCGAGAGATATAGTTAGTTTTCTCACTCAAAAAAAATAGTTTTTGTCACATATTAGGAACTGAGATATGCCTTATTGGTCATGCTTCTCTGGATTACCCCGACTAATACAATGACGAGCTGCAGAGTTAAGAAAGGATATGTGATGTTACACAGAATGACAACATATCCTGATTTGCAAGGACATTCTCAGATTATGCCCATGCATCAGCATAATTATTACAAGATACACATTCTCACTATCCAAAATGTCCCAGTTTGGGGAAAATATTATATAATTATCTGAACTATGTATATAATGTTATTAAAATGTTTTTAGGATGATTTTTCTATTAGGTATTATTCATAATAACCCCTTGAGAGCTAGCTTTTTCACTGTACTTTTTGATCAGTAGAGATCTATTTATTTAGAAAGAATTGGTGCCATAGATATATTATCTATAATATTAAATCTTATGAACCCTCTGTTTACATTTTTATCAGATACTTCCTGGCATACAGAAATCACTCAATAAATACTGAGTAAATAAAGAAATGACTTCTAATTCTTCAGATGCAATTAATTATAAAACTTAAAGATTGGGTAAAAACAATTTAATTTTATAGTACCACTTTAGTTTTAAGTCTCTTTGTGAAGATCTAAAACCTATGAGTGTAAACACTAATAACATTTTAATATCAATATATGTACCTAAAGGGAAATATTGTGGATAAGAGGTGAACGAGCCCTGTCGTTGTAATTCCATGGGCAGGTAAATGCTGTGTTCAACAAACCAACCATTGTAAAATTTCAGTATTAAAAAAAAAAAAAGCATATTAATTGCTGGAAAGGCAGACCAGAATGCCTGTGAAGACAGTTTCCATGGAATTCTCATCAAGCTGGGTTTCATACCACTATTTTCAAAACTTGAACTATATCAAATATTTTTTCCCAGGAATATCAGTACTTATTAGAATATTATGTTCTAAAGTATTGTATCCCACTCCTTAATTTGTCAATATCTTTTACCAGAAAAAAATTTTAAAAATTATGTTGTTTTCAATTTTAAATACAAATACATTAAATTCGCTTCCAGTTTCAACACCAACGTGTAAAGGACTTGGTAGCCATCAATCCTGTCCTTGTAAAAAGAAAAAGCCAAATTAAATGAAAGCTAACAAATTTTCCGGAATCCATTAACAAGAAGAATTTGTAGGGAAAGTTGCCGCTGCCAATTCTGGAGAGACCTGTGAATCCAAAGAACCATGGCAGAGATCTGCCATAATTCATCAGCTGGATTTTATTAAAATTAAAGTTTTCTACTCTGTGACAGATACTGAAAGGAAAATCAAAAGAAAAATTACAGACTGGAAGAAGTTATTTGAAAAACATATATATGTAAAGATATGTATCCGAAAAGATCAAAGAATTCTTACAACTCAACAATACAAAATCCAAGGATCCTATTAAGAAATGGGCTAGAAATCAGAGGGATTTTAAGCAGGAGAGACTTTCACCTGTTGGCTTTGAAGAAGCAACTGCTATGATGCAAACAGGGCAACAGGCAGGGATGGTGCTCCCCACTCCCACAAGGAGCTAAGGGCCTTTCTCCTATGACCACAAACAACAGAATTATGACAACAAACAAAACTTGAAAGAGGAACCCAAGCCTTAGATGAGATCTCAGCCCCAGCTGACAGCTTGATTTCGCTAGCAGGAGAGGAAAGCAGAAGAATGGGTCAAAAGAAGATATGAAGACAGATGAAGGGGCAGAAGGCATTCAAAGCATGAGAAGGACCACTGCTGGTTCTGAATACAGAGACAGAGGGCACAGACGAAGGCCTGGGTGGGGGTGGGTGTGGAAAGCGGGACCAGCCCTCAGCTGACAGTCATCAAGGAAACAGGGCCATCAGTCCCATATGGAACTCAATTCTGCCGACAACCTGAGTTAGCAAAGAAACAGATTTTCTCCTGGAGCCTCAAAAAAGAAGCACAGCCCTGCTGACACCTTGATGTTAGCCCAGTGAGACCCATTTAGACTCTGACCTATAGAACTATAAGATGATAAATGTGTGTTGTTTAACCCTGGGAAAAAAAAAAAGAAATGGACTAAAGATCTGATCAAATATCTCACCAAAAAAGATATAAAGATATCATATTAGCATATGTAAAGTTGCTCAACATCATTTGTCATTAGGAAATTATAAATTAAAACAACAATGAGATACTACTACATACTTATAAAAATGGCAAAAATATTAAAATGGAAAATATCCGCTACTGGTGAGTAGGAAAAGTAACAGAAATTCTTACTCGTTGCTGATAAAAATACAAAATGATACAGCCACTTTGTAAGACATTTTTGTAATTTTTTATCAGACTAAACATAGTCTTAACAAAATATCCAACAACTGTGCTCCTAGCTTTTGTGCATATGATTCAAAAATTTACGTCCATGCAAAAACCTGTCCATGTATTTTATAAGAGTTATTTATAATCTCCCAAAGCTGAAGCAATCAAGATGTCCTTCAATGGGTGAGTGGATAAACAAATTCTGATACATCCATACAATGGGATGTTAATCAACAATAAGTAAAAATGTGCTATCAAG
>CAUYSK010117502.1:0-36526 GCA_963575035.1 Avahi laniger
CATCTACCCAAAAGAGCAAATGATGCTGTATAAGAAAGACACCTGCACCCGAATGGTTATAGCAGCACAATTCACAATTGCAAAGATGTGGAAACAGCCCAAGTGCCCATCAATACATAAGTGGATTAATAAAATGTGGTACTATTTTATTGATGGGCCCAAGTGCCCATCAATACATAAGTGGATTAATAAAATGTGGAGTACTATTCAGCTTTAAGAAACAATGGTGATCTAGCACCTCTTGTATTTTCCTTGACGGAGCTGGAATGCATTCTACTAAGTGAGGTATCCCAAGAATGGAAAGACAAGCACCACATGTACTCACCATCAAATTGGTATTAACTGATCAAACCATAACTGTACATATAAGAATAACATCTATTGGGTTGGGCAGGGGGGTGGGGGGGAGGAGGGTGGAGGGGACGGGTATATGCATACACAAAGAGTGCAATGTGCACCACCTGAAGGATGGACATATTTGAAACTCGGACTTGGGGGGGGCAAGGGCAACATATGTAACCTAAACATCTGTACCCCCATAATATGCTGAAATAAAACAAAAAAACCACAATGAGATATCACCTTATTCCTGTTAATAAGAATGGTTTTTATTAAAAAGTCCAAAAACAATAGACTCTGGCACAAATACAGAGAGAAAGGAATGTTTATACACTATTGGTGGGTCTGCAAATTCATACAAATCTTATGAGAAACAGTATGGAGATGTCTCAAAGAACTAAAAGGAGACTTACAGTTTGATCCAGGATTCCCGCTACTGGGTATCTTCTCAAAGGAAAAAAAGTCATTTTTTCAAAAAGACACCTGCACTCAATTGTTTATTGCAGCACAATTCACAATTGCAAAGATCTGGAATCAACTCAAGTACCCATCGATTCATGAGCGAATAAACAAAATGTGGTCTAGGTATACCATAGAGTACTACTCAGCCATAAAAAAAAATGAATTAATTCCTTTTATGGCAATTGGGAAGTAATTGAAGACCATTATCCTAAGCAAAGTATCTTGAGAATGGAAAAACAAACACCACATGTACTCTTTAATAAACTCTAACTAACTGATGGACAGACAAGTGCAAAGAGGGAAGTAAAAGTCATTGGAAATCAAGTTGGGTTGGGGAGAAAGGCAAATCCCCACCTAACAAGTACAATGAACACTATTCCGGTGATGGGAACATTTACAGCCCTGACTAAAGACATGTAACAAAAAAATTTGTACTCCCTTAATATTTTGATATAAAAAAATAAAATTCATCAGCCACCAAAAAAATAAATAAATAAATCTTGGAGAAAGAGGACTACTAGAAATGGATTTTTCTGTAATCCCTAAAAATAAATAATGCAAAATAATAGAATATTTAAAAAATAAGTCTGGTTAGTTCCAGTCATTGTTTAGACTTTATTTGCTTTTAATGTTTGTATATCTTTTTTCTGATTAAGTATACATTACCTTCTGAGTATAGTGCTTTCTGAGTTAATGTTACAAAGAAAAACTGTTCATTTCCAACTCACTAAATTTGATCAAATATTTTATTTCAACTTTCCTAGCCCATTGATCTTGTTATGGTCATAATGAAAATACTCAATATTTTCTTGGATTGTGAAAATGATCCATGAAAATTCATATCACAAAAAGTCAAACAGCGCGGAAGAAAAGGAGCTGGTCTGCCAAGTGAAAACACATACATTCAAACATATCCATGAATGTAGAACTCAAGGGAAAGTTTGGTTCCTCTTGATTTAAGATTATACTTGTTAAATACAAAGCATACAAGTCAAGTCTGGGGATACGTGAAAGTTAGGCGTGGCAATCTGGTCAAGTTGACTCTGTTTCATTGATCTAACCTGTATCAACACATTTGGCCAACCTCTGGGCACTGGGCAGATAGATGTTGCCTTTGTGGTTTGAGAATGTGCACCAGACAGTACCTGCTTCGTCTTATCTCCCTTCTCTCTGTTCTGGAGTCTCTGTGTCCTTTCCGTATCTATCATTTTGTAATGCCCACCTCTTATGTTTTCAACTTCTTTCTTTTTTTTTTTTCTGTTTTCTACCACTTAGCCAGAATTTAGACTTTTCTCTCTCATCCAAAATAATCCATCTATTGTCTCCAATTCTCCTCATATCCACCATTTAGTCTTTTTTTCCTCTTTTCAACCAAAAACATTTATTCTATTTTATCTCCCATTCATTTCTCAACTACTTACAGACTGGCTTTCTTTCTTATTTCAGTATGGAAACAATTCTGACATACTTCACCAATGACCTCTGTATTTCCAAATTCAGTGGAAACAATTCAGTCCTTATTTTTTTATTTTCACTGTCCCTGGCTCTCTGCTCCCTGACATTGTACTCTTCTGGTTCTCATACTTTTGAAATAATTTTCCTTTTTCATGACTTATCTTTTCCACAAAAGCCTTAAATGTGCGTGTTTCCCATCACGTATTACTTGGCAAACCCCTATTGTATAATCTCTTCTTCGTAAATGTTTTCAGTGATTATACGCATATTCAAAATTTCCAAATGTCTAGTTCCCACGTATATGTCTGCCATCACCTACAGACTCACAAATCCAGCTGCCTACTGAATGTTTCCATCTGGTATCACATGACATCCCAAATTCAACAGATTTAAAAAAAAACTGAGTTTACCCCAGACATATTCATGTAGGTTCTTGCTCTTGATTGGCAGCACTGTAATCCACTTAGCTAGAAACCAGGATTCTTCCTTAGAACTACTCCATACTTCATTAACCCACTTCTGATCAATTGTTACAAGTGTATAGATTTTGCCTCCCAAGTGTTTTTCAAATAATTTTTCTATTTTTCTCCCTTAATACTACTAAGATATTCAAACTGTCTTTCTCTTATACACAGTCATAATGATATAACCAAACTCAATTCTAACCACATCAGTTCCCTGTTCAGTGTCTCACTGATACACACAGGATAAAGCCTGTCATCTAAGAATGCATGTGTGGCCCCTTTACCTGTCTGTTGCCTTCTCTCCCATGACTTCCTAACACTGTGTTCCTCAGAATCCCATTGTTAGTGGACACCTCATGTAGCCAGCTATTTGTCATATCTCATCCTTTGCTCCTCATCCTTTGCTCATGTCATCTCCTCCTTCTGGAATTCCCTTCTTCTTCCAGTCCCTTCTTTTGTCCCTTACTGCGTAAATCCAACATAAGACTTGGCTGAGACCTTACTTTAAAAGTCTGTCTAACTCCTTCTCCTTGCTATCCTGCCTTCATCCTATTGGGTTAAATATTCTTTCTGTGGGTTCAACAGTGCCTCTCCCTATCATCATCCTCACACAGGCTGTTACATGTGTTCGTCTTCCGTACAAACTCTAATCTCGATGGGAGCAAAGACTGTGGCTATGTTGGCACATGTATAATCCCAGTTCCTACCATAGTAGCTGACACGTGTTGGATTCAATACATATACTGACAGGACAAATTCATTGTATCTTTTACTGGAATTCTTGCATAGTCACTTAGTGAGTGCTAATTCACTAAGTAGCACAGGCACTGTGGCCAAGGACATATTGTTTGTTCCATTTTTCTGATTATCACCTTGTTTTAATTATAGTAAAATACAAGAACACTTTAAAATGCATCCTGAAAACTAACAGTCACTGAACACATATTTGTTAAATTAAAAGTTTCAGTGTCAGTTGGTGAAGTAATTTTTTTCTCCTTTACTATTGTACACACCCAAAGAGGAGAGTAAAACCATTGTTTTATTTAACCAAGTTTGCACATTCCTATCTCTTTACCCTACAGAGGTTCTCAAAAAAATTAGAATGTCCTTGGATATAGAAACAAATATGAAAAATATCATTTCATCTATCACAAAATTAGCTATGATCTGGACATGGCATACTAATATTGATTAGATGTTTATTTTCTATTTTATGATTCATTCGTATTGTGCTTTACCTGAGCAAAGTGATTAGCTTAAATAATTGGCCCAAATAAATCAAGACATGACTGAGCTTCATACTGTTAAGAAAAACAGATACATTGTCAACCATAATTCATAGTGTTTAAAAATAATTATAAAACAAGAACATTTTAGGTAAATATTTGAAGAAAATACTTTATATTAATTCTATCATTAAATTAATGAAATATGATATTTTGGAATATGTCTTTGATATCCTTGATAACTCTGAGTATCTCAGAATGAAAAATAAACTTACTTTCACATACCAGAGGGTACAAACATTATGCTTTTAAGATCAAGAAAACTAGATTCATCCCTTTGCTGTTTTCTTAGAACTACGATGTCTTAATCTCACAGTTTTTGACTATGCTAATAGTAATGGCTGGAAGATGCTGTTTCATTTTCAGTTCTATATATCCACAAAAATTTTGAGTTAACATCTAAGGATTTTGGAATTACTAGGTACACAGGTTCCTACTAAGTTCTCTCTTCTTTATATATTATCTATCCTAATCATATACTTTTTAAAAAAATAACAGATTTATTAATATAATCCATATGCTATAAAATTCACCCTTTTAAATTGTATAGTTCAGTAGTTTTTGGTATATTCAGAGTATTATGTAACTGTCATCACTGAGCAATAATAACTGGCCCAAGACACTAGTCTGGCTGTCATCCCAGACCATTCCAACTCTTATATTCCTGGCCTGCTGATAATTAAATTCCATGTCCATCTGTTTCTTGACTTTTGATCCTTTTTTTCCCCACTTAACATTTGCTTCTGCCCTGGAGATTTGGCATTTGTCTCTTGTCTCTAATTAAGGACAATCATTTAAGGACTCTGACTTAAAATTGCTCACCAGTGCTCTCATTTTGGTTACATCTGGAGGTTCTCCTGCCTTGCTTGTGCTTCAAAAATGTATCCATGGACATAGCCATTTCAGCCAGGTGACTGTTTCCCTCTGTGGAAATAATGCACACAATTTGCTTCCATTCTTTTTTGTTTATTTATGGAGACAGTATCTCACTTTGCTGCCCAGGCTAGAGTACAGTGGTGTCATCATAGCTCATTACAACTTCCTGGGCTCAAGAGATCCTCCTACCTCAGCCTCCTGAGTTGCTGAGACTACAGGCATGTGCCACCGCACCCAGCTAATTTTCTATTTTTTGTAGAGACAGGGTCTCACATAGGCTGGTCTTGAAATCCTGGCCTTAAGACATCCTTCTGTCTCAGCTTCCCAAAGTACTAGGATTATAGGCATGAGCCACTATGCCTGCTCCCAATTTTTGTTTCTTCATGAAGTTACGGCAACATGGATGAGCTCAGAATCTCTCTTGAAGGTAAAAAAAAAGTAAAGATCTTGTTTAGGAGAAATTTAGGCCATGCCCTCAAAAATTCAGAATTTCTGCAAAGCCAGGCAGATTGCTATACAAGGTATACCCCAGTGAGATACAGATGAATTGCTTGTGGCTCCTGATTCTAGATCACCCCTCAAGACTTCACATGGTGATTCTCAGCACAAAACAAACCAAGTCATAGAGTTCATATAGAAAATGGGAGGGGTGCATGAGGGAGCATTTGTCACTTTGATAGGGACATTGCTGGTATTGATAGGGCAGGGTGCAGAGATGCTAGACCTCCTGTAATGCATAGGGCAGTCCTACACATAAAGGGTATTGTTGACCTCCTGAGTGACTTTAAATGCCTAACGCGAAACATGAAAAAATATGTGTTCTCAAGTGTTTAATGAGACTGATATGTTGAAGACTATCGATTTATCCCATTAGGTCCCTATGTTTCTGCTGCATTTGGCCTTATACGCTGCCCTAACCAGTGACTTGGGTCACAACCCCTGCACTGCCATCCTGAGTGTGCTCTGCTGATGGGGAGATCCTTCTCTTCCTCCCTTGCCGCAGGATAAACTGTAGTGTGACATGGGAGCAGCTATGTTTGGGCAGATCTCCTAGCTCTGGGAAAGGACTCCTGAGCCAACATGTGAATTTCTGTACGGCTAGAAAGTAAGAACATGAAATCTGGACTCAGACTACCAGGTTTGAAATGAAGCTTTGAAACCCAATAGCAGTCAGGTGACTTTGAGGAGCTCATCAAACTTCCTCTTGCCTCACTTTCTTCCACTGTTAAAAGGTGGTCATATCAGTTGACCTGTCCTAGAGGTTTGTGTGAAATTAAATGTGTCAATAAATATAGAGTGCTTGTGAGAGGATCTAGTATAGAATAAGTAATATGTTAGCTATTTATTTTCTGAAGCCTACATCACAAATGATTTATTTTGGAATAGGAAGGTCAAATGAGAATCAACGCTGATCACTAGATTTATGACCTCGGGAATTTTACTTCATCCATCTTAATTTATATTTCTCTCTGATAAAATGCTATTATTAATTCCTTGAGGACATTATGCCAAGTGAAATAAAATGTGACAGAAGGACAAATACTGCAATATTCTACTTATATGAAGTATGCAAAATAGTGAAACTCATAGAAGCAGAGAGCAGAATGGTTGCCAGGGACTGGATGGAGGGAGAAATGGGAGCTGCTATTTAATGAGTATAAAATTTCAGTTTTGCAAGATGAATGAGAGAGTCTGCTATACAAAATTGTGTAAACCTAATTATATACACTTAAAAAATGATCGAAGATAGATATAGTAAATGTTTTTATCACAATAATAACAATAATAATTTTAAAAAGCTAATTCCTGCCTCTGTTCTTCCACAATGACTTAATAAGGTTTCTCTTGCAAAGACTGGGGGCACACAGCAGCAAGCTTCACATAATGCAGTGGGGAACTCATAGGCCGAGGGTCAGCAGGTCCCTGTTTTTGTAATATCCTAGAGAAATGTGCTTGAATCACAGAGCTGGATCCTGACAGAGATATTCTGCCCTCTTCTGCTTTCTCTTTTTAATGGAATAAGCACAGCAATATCCTTGCTCAGGGGAATAGATACTTTGAGCTTTCATGCCAGTTCCTTAATGATGTGCTGAGAAAAGCCAGCTCTCTAGCACCTGGAGACAATGAAGAAAGTTGCCAGGCCACCCAGAGAGAAAGCTCCACAGTCAAGAACATACACTCCTGCTTTTCTGTACAAGAGTGAAACATAAAATGTAAGTAAATGGATCTTTAAAACTATTAAGCACCATGTAATTTAAATGAATCTACTTATGAATATCAAAAAGTAACTTTGAAAGATTACAGTGAAGAATACAATATACAGAATGTATAATGCACGTATTATGTTCCTAATCCTAAATATATGACTTTTATTTAAATATTAAAAATATCTTATAACAATATTTTTTATAGTGAATCTAACTTGTGATTGATAGCTCACAATGGGGAATGAGAGAAATTCATAGCCAAGGAGGCAAAAGCATTAAAAAACAATAAAATTATTGTTTTAATTAATATGTAGTTGTCGATCGGTATCCATGAGGGATTGGTTCCAAAATCCCTTAGGATACCAAAATCCAGGTATTATTAAGTTCCTTATAAAAAATGGTACAGTATAGTAACTCCTGTTTCAATAGGTTCTTGGAAACTCCGACTTTAAATGAAAGGACATATAACAGAACCAATTTTACCAAAGACTAATTGATAAAAGTAAGAGCTAATTTCTACAACAAATTTTTGATCACGATAATATCACCAAACTTCTAAATAAAGACCGAAACCTTTCTAATTTTAAAAATTGAAATCAATGTGAACTATACATATATTTAAGAAAGATTAATAAAGACAGGTCAGATAATGATTAATCCAATTATTCCAGTTCAAGATCTGGAGTGGCTGGAGCCTGCCTTGGCAGCTCAGGGGGAAGGTAGATTTAATTCCATCTCAAGGAACATTCTCACACACAGCCACTCTCACTCGGACTGGGACCATGTAGACACACAAATTCACCTGACGTGTGCATCTCTGGGATGTAGGAAGAAGCTGGAATACCTAGAAAAACTCACAGTCTTGGAGGGAATGTGCAGACAGTGGCCCTCACCAGGAACTGATTTTTTTTTCCTCCTCAGTATTATAGTGAAGTGACAATGATGCTGTACTTGCATATAACCTGCGCACCTCCTCCAACATACTTTAAATCATCTCTAGATTACTTGTAATACCTAATACAATGTAAATGCTATATAAATAGTTGCTATGCTCTATTGTGCAGGTAATAAGGACAAGAAAAATGTCTATACGTGTTCGGTACAAATGCAACCATCCATTTTATTTTTTTGGAATATTTTCAATCCATGGTTGGTTGAATCCATGGATTCAGAATCCACGGATGTGGAGGAAGATCTATATTTATTATTCTAAAAGTAGTAGCAAGATTTTAAAGCCACTAATTTCCATGCATTCTTATTTTATAATACATTCTACTATTTGTAAATTCACAAGAATAATAGATGTCTAATTCATATGTGATATTGGAACTTGAAGTTTAATTTTCATGACTACATTTCAGTGATGAAACTGACAATAACTTGCCCCAAATCCAATAGTTGATATGTGATGGAGCTAGAATTCAGACCTGTATTTGCTGTATTCTAATGCCTGTGATATCCCCATACTATACAGAATGGGAAAGATTTGGCTTGCTTCAGTATTTACAGTGATATTGCCTTCTGGTCACCCTGGCTTCATAGGCCTAGGAGTTGTGAAATTGCATGTGGTTTAATGTGTTCTGTCTCTGTCATGAAATTATTAATTTTTGAACAGGGCCCTCCATTTTTAGTTTGCTCTAGGCCCATCAAATTATTAAGCCAATCTTGTTTCTGGAAAAGATCTGGACGGCACTTTAAATAGTCTCCATGTCTGTAATCAATAGGATTAAAAACTTAACCAACACGAAAATTGTTCGTGGACAATCTTGGGACTAATTTTTTTTTTTATTTTCATCATTACTAAAACAGCTTCACCACTCAGATTTCAATTTTCTTTTTCTTGTGATGAATGGTACTCAGTGTACTCATTTCTTGTTAAAGTGTTCTTCACCCATGGTGATATCTTCTAGTGTTCTCCAAAGGAAGATACTCTGCTGGGTCCTTCTGTAGCCATCTAAAATGTTCTTCATTTGGCTTGAGAAAATCTCTTAGCAAACCACAGGACATGGACAAATGTAACTTCTCTGGTTTCTGAAGGGATACTTTCACTCTTCTCAGAATTTATCTTCGAAATGAGAAGAGGGGAGTTGAGAGAAGAAAGGGAGAAGAGAGGCATTAAAGGAGGGAGGAGGGAAGAGAGAGAGAGACAGAGACAGAGAAAGACTAAGATGATAACCATCTATAGACTTTGTTTCCTCCCTAGAAAATATGTATTGCTTTCTCATTGTGTTCCTATAGCCTCTTACATAAGGCTTTTTAATTGCCCACCACCTGCTAGGGGTTTAAATATGTTGCTCCTCTACTAAGCTCCTTAAGTAGTGTAATACTGCCTTGTTCTTTTCATCCTTGGAACACCAAAATTTGGGGAAATTTTGATGAAGTGTTTGATGAAATGAAATGAAATAACAGAGTTCCCTTGTATTCAGTGACTTTGGCATTTATACATTTCCATCAAAATTATGAGCTTTTCAGGTTAGTTTTGTGAAAGCTTTCCAAAACTAAAACTTAATGAATCTTTACAATGGTTGCATAAGTGCTTCATTGCCTAAAAGCAATTTTTCCAATTAGTTTCTGCCTCTCGGTTTTACTTTCCCAATGCAATTTAGCTAATGTTTTAGCTAAAGAGAAAGTTACCCACTGATTAAATTAATGTCTTAGTAGAAGATTAAGTGAACCACTGTCAGCATAAATCTTTCTTCAATAGCATTTGACAAAACCATTGCTAATTATCTAATCAACTACAAATGTACTTGTCAAGCAGTAGGATAATGAGTTTCTTTTTGCCTTTTGATTTTCTTTTTCATTTTTCACTTGATTTTCTTTTTTCTGGAATATGTCACTTACATATTGAATAAGTTTCTCTTGAAAGACACAGTGGACGCCATCCTCCTCACAGAAGAGGAAGATTTTTTTGGCTTAGGTTTTCTGATTCTCAGGAGTAATAACACCAGTGTTCAACTCACCAATCAAAACCTTCTGAATGCTAAAGAAAATTTAAAGAGGTAACAGTAATACCAATTTTACCTCAATTCTTTCAGAGAATTAAGTCATGATTCTTAACCTGTTTTATGAGGTCAGAACAGGGATGTGCTGAAGTCGGCTTGCACAGGCTCACAAAAGTCAATTATGAACATCTCTTCCCAAATTTCATGTGTAATAACCACCATTATATAACTAACAGAACTAAATAAATTATAATGCCAGCAAATGTGCCTATACCTTAGTAAAACAACATTAAAAATTAGGAAAAAGTTTGAAAAAATGGAAAAAAAAGAAAAAAGAGAAAAATATGGAAATAATAACAAAAAATCTCATATGTATTCTCTCTTTGATGAAATTTACTTTGAAGGCTGTGCTTAATTTGATTTATTAAGTGGATGTGCAAATGAGAACTAATAAGGCAAATGTCTTGATTTTTCCCAATATTTAATTATAAAAATCTTCAAATATACCGGAAAGTTGAAATATGTTACAGTGAACACACACACACACACACACACACACACACGTGTGTATATATATATATATATATATGTATATATATATATATATATATATATATATGCACCTGTCACTTAGACCAAAGTATCAATAGCTTTTTAGAGCTGTCAGGTGATTCAATGTGCAGTTAAGTTTGAGAACCACTACGTTATATTATAGTGCTTCTCAAGCTTCAGTGACAATTAAAATTACCTTGAGAGTTTGTTAAAACACAAATTTCTGGGTCTATTTCCATAGTTTCTGATTCACTAGGTCTAGGGTAGGGCCCATGAATTTGTCTTTTGTAGAAGCTCCCAGATTATGTTAATTTTTCTTACTCAAAGCCACACTTAAATAACAATCTGCTCTAGAGAGAGAGATTGAAGTTAAAGGGAAGAGAGGGGATAATTGAGCAAGGTAGTTTGGGAGATGGGCAGCAGCCAGTGCACCGGTGGTTTAGGTGTCTTTTTGATGAGAGGAAAGATAGGCACCTCTTTTTTTGTGACAAGGAGTAAAAAAGAAAGTTCGAATGTAAATTCAAATAAATTTATTGGTGGATTAGCAAGAAGTTAAGAAAGATCAGGTCTGATGATTTCAAACATTTTAGTTGGTCTAGAATGATCTCATGGATCTGACACACACATAGTCATGAACTCATAATCTACAACAATTACTCATGTGGTGGAAAAATGAAATTTCAGACTGCTACATCCACAGGTTACATTAATGTATGTAAATAGGACATAGTAGACCAAGAAGTGTGTGCAGTCGTGACCATGTTGATTCTAGCATTTGTTTTCTTGCATGAAAACCAGGACAGCAATGCTGCATTACCAATGTTCCCTACATCTGCAAAGATGACTTTTTTGGTTGGAAGCAGGAATTGTCTTCTGACAGTCATTCAGGAGACATGTGGGTTATAAACCTATGGAATCCAAACTAAACCAACCTAATCCAAATGAAAAACTTCTCTAGTCACCCAGCATTTTGATACTGATAATTTTCCAAAATTACCCTTCAAGATTTACATGTGAGACAGATGGCAACCAGTCCAATTGCATTACTTATTGCACTGGGAATGATAATCGTTATAAAATGGTTTATGGAACAGTTTTGAGGATTTATACTGCTATGAAGTGTTCCATTGTATGATATATTACCATTTCATTATCCATTGTCCTATTGATAGAAAAATGAGCTATTTGCATACAGGCTCTTGCTATTATGAATAAAGCTGCTACAAACATTCATGTACAAGTGATTTTGTGAACCTATGCATTTATCTTGGGTAAATATTTAGAAGTTGAATTACTAGGTCAAAAAATAAACTTATGCTTAGTTTTCTAAAAATTGTCAATGCTTTTTCTAATGTGGTTGTACCGTATTATACTTCCTTCAATAATGTATGAGAGTTACAATTGTTCTCCCCCAATTAAATTCTCCCCCAAATTTAGTGTGGTCATTCTATTTCATTTCAGCTATTCTGGTGACACATATGGTTATCTTTCAGTGACTTTAATAGATATTTTCCTGATGACTAAATGATGTTGAGCAGATTTTCATGCTTATTGGCTACATGTATCTCATCCTTTGTCAGATGTCTATTGAAATATTCAGCTCACTTTTAAATAAATTTTTGGCTTCTTATTATTTGGTTATAAGAAGTGTTTTATATATAGTATAGATAGCAGTCTCTTGTCAGATATATGTTTGTAAATATTTCTTCTCAGTCTTTGGGTTACCTATTCATTTTTTTGCTTTTGATGACAGAAATTTTTTAATTATCATAAAGTCTAATGTATCATTTTTTCTTTTATACTTATTGCTTTTTTTAGTACTAAGAAACCTTCACTTCACCCCAAGTTACAAAGATACTATACTGTGCCTATTTTTTAAAAGTTTTATAGATTCATTTAGAATTCTTAAAGTTTCATGCCTTAGGTTTAAGTCTGGTATCCATCTTGAACTGATTTTTGTGAGAGGCGAGAGGTGGGGTCCAGTTTCAATCCTCTGCATGTAGCTATCCAGTTTTCCCAGCACCATTTATTGAAAAGAGATTCTTTTCCCCAGTGTATGTTTTTGTCAACTTTGTCAAAGATTAGATTACCATATGCAGATGGTTTCATCTCTGGATTCTCAGTCCTCTTCCAGAGGTCAATGTCTCTGTTCTTGTGCCAGTACCAAGCTCTATTAGTTACTATAGCCTGGTAGTACAGCTTAAAGTCTTGTAGACTGATACCTCCCAGTTTGTTCTTTTTACTTAAGATTGCTTTGGCTATATAAGGTCTTTTCTGGTTCCATACAAAGTGTAGAATTATTTTTTCCAGATCTGTAAAGAATGATAATGGGATTTTGATAGGGATTGCATTAATTCTGTAGATCACTTTAGGTAGTATGGACATTTTAACAATATTGATTCTACCAATCCATGAGCAAGGTAGGTTTTTCCATCTGTTTACATCTTCTACAATTTTTTTTTAGTGTTTCATAGTTCTCCCTGTATAAGTCTCTCACATCTTTTGTTAAATGTATTCCTAGATATTTAATTTGAGGCTATTGTAAAAGGAATTGCATTTTTGATTTGATCTTCAGCTTGACCATTGTTGGCATATATGAATGCCACACTCTGTGGAAAAGAATTTGGAGATACCTCAGAGAGGTATCTCTCTCTGGTATTTAGAAATACCATTCGATCCAGCAATGGCACTATTAGGCATCTGCCCAAAAGAGCACAAAACATTCTGTGATAAAGACATCTGCACCCGAATGTTTATGGCAGCACAATTCACTATTTCAAGGATGTGGAAACAACCCAAGTGCCTGTCAATCCATGAGTGGATTATTAAAATTTGGTATATGTATACAATGGAATATTAATCATAAGAAACGACAGTGATCTAGAACCTCTTATACTTTCCTGAATTAAACTATTAAGCCCATTATCCAAAGTGAGGCACCGCAAGATCGAAGAATGGGCTCCACTTTTAGTTGCCATCAAATTGGTACTGATCAACAGTAGGGTGAACACATGGCAGTAATACTCTCCAGGGACTAGGGGGATGTGGGGGGTGAACCCACAACTAAAGAACACGGGGAGCATTGTAGGGGGGAAGGGCATGCCTCTAACCCTCATTTGGGTGAGGCAAAGATATAAAGTGTAACGATAATGTTTGTACCCTCATAATACCCTGAAATAAAAAAATAAAAAATAAAAAAAATTTCTTGTTCCATTGTAAAGAAAAAGAAAAACTAGGAATCATAGATAATGTGTGAAGTGTATATTTGATGTCCCCCCCAAAAAAAAGATAATAAAAGATTCCAGTGACAAGATCTTTAGGCAAAGAAGCAGCTTTGGCCCTACCAAAATATTATTTAACAAATGCATAGTTCTTTCCATATATAAAATACTGTTGTACAACTTTTACAGCATTCACCAATTCAATCTCTATTACAGTTCTATGGGGTAGGACCTATCATTACATCCATTTTACTAATAGGGACACTTTGGTATAGAGAGCCTAAATCACGTAGCTGGAATTTGGCAGAGCAAGGATTTAGATCTGAAAATGTAGTGACATTGAGCCCCCTCTTTCACCTCCATTCAGTGCTCCTTCTGCATGAAACATAAATGGGCACAAGGACCATTTTTATGATACCCCAGTCTAAGTGACATTTTGATTAACGGGCCCACGTGTGACCGAGTCAGATCAGAGGGCTTCCGCAGTGCTGTAACAATACAGAGCCTGCCATATTTACACATTCCTGAAAGGTGACAGCTAAGATTTTCTTCTCTCTGCGTGTTCTGTCTTTGTCTTGCTTTGGACATCTGTGTTATCATTATCCTGATAGGACAGTATTCTCATATTTTCAGCTTAAGACAATTTTTTCTTTTGTTTTTTATCTGATATTTCAAAGGGTCCTACTACCCATATCCTTAGGCCAAGATAGGAAGAAAGGAGTGTTACAGTGTAGATTATTCACGTGAGCAGTAGAGGGTCTGGCAGCTTAGAGCCAAGGTGCAAAAATTTGCTGCACTTCTTAGAGTGCTGACTTTTTTTGTTTTTGCTAGTGTTTTATATTATGATTTCTGTCTGATGAGATGAGAGGGTTTTAAGATTCCACTTGTTCCTCTGATTTATTTATTTTTCTCCTCTAAGCCTTTATTTTCAAGGTGTCTGATTTAGCAGGACACTGCACACTTACCTCGCCACCTGTCCACAAGCAGCGCCTCCCCCTCTGAGATCCAGCCCGCTGCCGCCACCCCCCAGGGGCCATCCAGCATCACAGCAGTCCTCACCGAACTTAACCCTTGCTGGAGTTCACGTAGCGTCGGTGATCTATGCCACACAAGTCAGCAGTTCATGGCCCTGCATAGAATTAAGGGAGCCCAGCCTCCCGTGGCGGTGGGGGCTATCTGGTGCAGCCCAAGTAACCAGGGATTTCTTGTTAACTTTTCATTTCAACTCAGTAGCAATCTCTCTGGGAACGAGGACTGTGCTCAGTGTTACTCTTTACCCCTCCCCATATCACTGTTCATAGTACATAGTCAGCGTGTTCTTGATGGCTTAACACTTAATTACATGCATCTTTTTTCTGGAATTTAATTTGGTGGAAAGGGGATACAATAAGATTATAATCCTCTTGGAGAGAAGGCTGTACCTTCTTCTGTCCACTTATGTGTATTTTCATATCAACCCCATCAAACAACCTAGGTGCCAAATGCATATGTTTTAAATTCTTTTATTTATTTCTGAGAAGCAGAGATTTTGGGGCATTTATACTGTTTGACACCTTCGAACTTACCATCGAGTAATGAACACAGCCACACAGGAACGAACAGCTACCCAGACTGACAAATCAGCTGAACAACAAACTTGGAAGCATCTTCTCTAGGATATTTGGTCATTCAGAGAAATTAGAAAATGCCAGCCCTATCATACATTTTAATTGTATGTATTTTGCTTTTCAAAACATCTGCCTTTTGGGTACTTTAAAATACATGTAGCTGAAGTGAGACAAAAAAATGAAAAGAAGGACTCATTCAGAGGACACCAGACGGTGAAACAGCAGCAGAGGAGAGTAGGGGAGTGAGACAGGAAGAGGCTAAAGGGCGGCACAGAGGTTCTCAGTTTTGGCGATGGAACCTTTTTGTTCTGATCCATCATGGCCCCTCTTGAGCCACAGGCTAAGAAAGAATCAAGAGAGGAAGCAGGAAAATCCACACATGTTTATAGTGTCTACCTGGTTTCCCACATTGTTGGAATATAAATAAGTTACCTCAGGAGTTTCTGAAATTGATTGTCTCTGCCCGTTGCTGCTTGTGTGCCAGCCACACATGCTCCTCCAGCCCTGCCTTACAGTCGTGATATCTAAATTTAGAAAGACCCACAGGGCAGCAGGAAGAGCAGCACTGCGATGCCTCAGGGATGCTGAATAATGCCAGGCCCAGATGGCGGAGTATCCACTGGCGGTGAATCTGCCATCCTGCGTCATCAGAGGACTTTGGTGGCTTCATTACGGGTGTCAGTCAGACATGACAACATTCGGAGAATGTGCAGCAGGGATTCTGTCTCATGCACTAAGCACTGGAAAGGATACTAACCTGTCAGAGGTGCAGGAAGTGGCCCCTCCGAGAGGTAAGGGACACTTTGAAAGGTCGCAGGGTTCCTGCAGGGCAGGGCTTTCCATGATGAGACGTAACACGTGAGGTTGGTTTGGGATCACATAAGAGCTGCGCAGAAGATGAGAAAGAATCGTCAGGGTTATAGCAAGACATGATTTTTACTTCTTCATAATGCTTCCAAGATACTCTCTGGACTTGCTTCACCCTCAACAGCCTCATTTTTCTTTTTTTTCCCTGACACAAATTCTTTACTTCCGCCAAGCAGATACGCTTTCACTCCACGGAGCAGGTTTTCCTTCAGCTGTTGCCTTTGTATATCATTTCCCTGTGCAAAATGCTACTCCCCCGCCGCCCACCCCGCTCCTCTTCACTGATTAGCAAAGTGGGAGCACCCACGTGTGTTCGTGCTGAGGAGTCACTGGTAAAGTGAACGTCCCCCGGCACCTGTGGTCTATCCACAACGAAAGCCGGAAAGTGAAACCATGTGGTAAGAGGCATGCGGAATGCTGTAGGCGTGACTCTGCTTGCACAGGGCCTTGGGGAAGGGCTGCGGAGGAAGCTGTGGCCCAGTGTGAGTCGGAGTGAACAAGGGAGAGTATAAATGCCAGCCAAAAAGAACACCTTACGCAAAGACATGAGGAAAATCTTTCTTCTTCCAGTCCTGCTTCTAAATCCATATGCTTTGGGAGCATTCCTGGATAAGGTCACAACCCCTCCCCTTATCCCCTCAATCCCTTACACACGTCCTGCTCTCTACATCCCAGCCCATGTTGGTATGTTGCTTGGTAGGTATGCTACAGTTCTTTTCTAATGCATATTTGCTCTCCATTCTCAAAGCAGTTGAGGGGTGTATTTTTTTTCACAACACCCAGAGTTCACCAGTCCACCCATCATAACTAAATGCTGTGTTATGATCAGTTTGCCACAAACATTATTGCAGAAGGTGATGTGGTCTGTTATAAGGAAATCAAGATATGATTCCTACTCTTTACTTGCTTGCTTTGGTCTTTATTTTCTTAGAGACAAGAACCTAGACTTATTGACCTTCAAATCCTCCCAATATATAACTTGAACAAAAGCGAGCTCTAATAAATGTTGAGTGAATTAAGGATTAAGTGGACCTTTCAGGCTAATAGAAAGCTTGTAATAGAGGAGATAGAGGGAGGTGGCTTCACAAATGAAGTGACTCCAGGGAGGGACAAGGAGAAGAGAATAAGAACAGTCCTTAGGGCACTGTGTACATAAGATGAAGAAGGCAGACTTGGAAATAATATGTTTAGATAAATCAAGACAATTAGGGGGAATTCTCTCTCCTTCTAACTGCATTCTAGTTGGGTTTTTTTTTCTTGTTTGTTTTAATTTTAGTTTTTGCTTTTGTTTTACCTCCTCTTGTTGTCAATGAGACCTCAGACAAGGGTTCATGGACATCTTGGCATTGTTGGCTCCCTGTAGCTGTAGAGAATTTTATAACATGGGTGTGCTTTTGGTCAGAGAGACTGAGGTTTCCATACTGTTTCATGGGTATAAGTTTTAATCTCCCCATCACAACTGCTGCTCCAAATTTTAAGTTACTTGATGGAAGGCACTTTTCTGTTCTTCGTATCCTCCTAAAATTATATATATATATATATCCCAAATATGTATTAATTGCTTTCGAGAGCACATGGTTGGCTCCACATAAACCACGCTCTCACCAGAAACAATGAAAAATCTCATGCCCTAAACTTAAATGCCTTAAGGAGCTGAGCCAGGTGAAGTAATAAGCAAAGGAGGCAGTGTGTTCTGTTGCCAGCTCCAGCCAATTGTGGCCGCATGAAATGTTAGTTAGGTATTGCCATAGCTTTAGGAATTTTTAAGCTAGGAAGACTGACTTGTATGTACAATCTCTCAATTTTTAAATGTTAGCCAACACCTGATTCAACTATTTCATAACACTGAGGAAGCCCAATAAAACATCTGTGGGCCAGGATTGGCCCGCATCCTGGTTTTCTTTCTCTGCCCTAGTGATAGTGAGGTTTTTGTTCGTTTGTTTTTATTTCAGAGTATTACAAGGGTACAAACACTTTGGTTACATAAATTGCCTTGGCATTGCCCAACAACCTTTTCCATCCCCCAGATAGCATATACCACATCAAAAATTCTCAATAAAATCCTAGCAAATCGAATTCAGCTGCTCATCAAAAAAATGATCCATCATGACCAAGTAGGCTTCATCCCAGAGATTCAGGGAAGGTTCAACATATGCAAATCCATAAATGTAATTCACCACATAAACAGAAGCAAAAACAAAAACCATATGATTCTCTCAATAGATGCAGAAAAAGCATTCACAAAATTCAGCACCTTTTTATGATAAGAATACTTTAAAAAATAGGCATAGATGGGACTTACCTCAAAACGATAAAAGCCATATATGACAAACCCACAGCCAACATCATACTGAATGGGGAAAAACTGAAAGCATTCCCACTTAGAACTGGAACCAGACAAGGCTGCCCTCTATCACACTGCTATTCAACATAGTGTTGGAAGACCTAGCCAGAGCAATCAGACAAGAGAAGGAAATCAAGGGCATCCAAATGGGACCAGAAGAGTTCAAACTATTGCTCTTTGCTGACGATATCATGATGAGTTTTTAATTTAAAACTTGGTACAGGCTGGGTGCAGTGGCTCATGCCTGTAATCCTCGCTCTTTGAGAGGCCAAGCCAGGAGGATCACTTGAGCCCAGGAATTTGAGTTTGCAGCGAGCTATGATGACACCACTGCACTCTAGCCAGGACAATAGAGCAAGAACCCATCTCTAAAAAAACAAAGTGTGTTCCATGAGCTCAGAATTCCTTGATACTAGGCTTCACAATCATATTCATAGGAGAGCTAGAATATATTGCTTTATTCATTATTTCAACAAAAATTTATTGTGCTTGGTACTATGTGCTTGGTAGTGTACTAGCTCTTGAGGACACAGAGATGATTAAGACATAAATTCAGAGCTAAGGAGGTCATCATTTAATAAGGAGGCAGATAAAATGAATGAACAATTGTGCAGTAAAGCATTAAATGCAACAGAAACATTTACTATCAGGGGTCCTCAAAGGAAAGAGTGATGAACACTATGTTCCCTAAAAGAGAATCCTTCTAGGAGGTAGTTACAGCTATTCTGGACTTGGAAGAATAAATAGGAGTTTGTTAGGGTAGCAAGATACATAAAAGCAATTCATGGACTAAATTTAGACTAACCTTAATACTGAGATTTATATTCACATTGATCCCAGGTCCTGGATTTAATTATGCACATAAGATTATAAAATTTTCTTAACCTGATTCAGTCTTGTTTGGCCTTCCCAAGCCCTTTCAGCAATATTGGATTAACTCATTGAGCTCTACAGAAAAACAAAAACCGTGAAGAGTGTCATGCTAGTTGAATTTTCTGCCACTGTGACATTTTAATTGTCCTTACTAGCTTTTTGTGTAAAGAAGAATCTAGTTAAGATGAATTAAGAAATTTGATGAAAAATGAAGAGACCTTTGTGTCTAAGATTTGTTTTAAGGATTTCAACATTAAACAGGCTCAAACCCTAAACATAAATCAATATTATATTGCAATAGACTAAGTGATTAAAATTTAAATTTAGTAAATGCACCTTGTAGCATGCAACATTTAGGTTATATATTTTTTTTTCATATTTCAACCACATAAGAAAACCTAATTATCCTGGATTTTTTAAATTTCATGCAGTAAATGATTATCATAGTAATCCCAAAAGCTCCCCCAGTAAAAATTGTTATTAAGCTTTACATTTTCATGGATTTTGTATAAATATAAAGATTTCCAAATGCAAGGGCCAGAAAGTACTGAGAAAGGAATGGTGATGTTTACCTGGGGATTTGATTATGCAGATTGAAGCGTTAATTTCTTGGCACTGGAAGTTGTGGAACGTCCATTGCTATCAGTGGATGTCACCAGGGAAATCTTATTCCCGGCACAAAAAGATTAAGTAACCTAAACTCTGACATGAAAGACCAGTGTGTCCAGGGGTGAAAAGCAGTTCTGGCTTTGTTCTGTCACCTCTCTTACCACCAGGGTGCACTTATCTAAGAGCTGCACTGACACTCTCGGAGCCGCTTTCTGGAATGGGGCAGTGATTCGCAGTCTTCTGGTGCTTGCCAGGAGACTCCGGAACATGTCTTTAATCTGTGAGGCTGCAGTGAAGAAGAATATCTTTGAAGTCCTGAATCCCAGCTGCATAGACTGGGAGGAGAGGGGAAGGCAGGGAAGGTTAGACACCAAGTAGGCAAATAGAAGCTTCCAGGATCTCTTAGCAAAGCCCTCCCAGAGCAGGCTGAGCTGCCACATACTGCTTGGGATGGCCAGACCCTAGAGACACATGGGGTTAGCCTGCAGTTGTGCCTGGCCTGCTGCAGCTGCTCAGAGATATGCGGGGTCTGGGCTCCCAGGAGCCCCCAATGCGATCAGTAGGATGAAGATAAATATTCCTAGGGCAAGATACTCTCATATCCTGATGGTTTGATTTATATTAATAGCTTGCACCTGGCTGCACCAGAAGAGTTGGCGCTGGCTTCGACAGCAAAAAGGCACCCCCCACGCCCACATTCTACCATATACAAAAGCACACACAGGCCCAGGTCAAATTTTCAAACACCTTAATAGAAATATTCAGGTAGGTGAGATGGTAGGGCACCTTTGTGAGGCTGAGAAACCTAGGAAATTTTGCCAAGTCTCCTGTTCATAAAGCCATCTTCATGTAATTGTGTTCTGGTAGCTTTTTCTGCTTTTAAAGCAGTTTGTATCTCTTTTCTGGGTCAGTTTCTGTCAATCACTGTCAGCCTCATGTTTCAAAATGAAGTACTAAAATAATGCCCAATTGTTCTAAAAAAATCTGAAAGTCAGGCTGTTGGCCTACACATAGGCTCACTGAATGAGGGACATTTCCCTGTATGTCACAGACCCTGTTAGGAATCCAGTGCCACTGCTGACTCACTGGTGACCTGAGACAGGCCACGCAAACATGCCATCACTGCCTCTAGCCATATGCTGGGGTTGACAAATCTCTGCCCTATCCTACCTCACAGGTAGGAGGGTAGAAGGATCCGTAGAGTACCTGCAAAATAACGCCAAGTAAAAGGGGCAGGAGAGTCTTTGGCAGGGGTGTTGCACTGGAGAAATGTGGTTCTGTCAGCTTAGCATGTGCCATCCTGAGGCTGCAAGGTGTATTTCTAAAACTCGGTAGGCTGAGGGCCAGTTGTGATCAAATCTGAAGTTTTCTAAATAAGTGCTTAGTAGTTACATTAATAAAGCTTTGAGATTGTTCCATACCTTATTAGCAAGCAGAAGTCATCTCACTGAATTCCTATGATAGGCCTGAAGTATTATTGCTCTTTTACAAAGAGGAATATGAAGCCCCTACAGGCTGCCATATCTTCTTAGCCATGGTTCTTCTCCTGGCCCTAAGCTTCCTTTCTAATGTACCCAATGCTTGCTTCAGCCCTCATCCCCAAATGTCACTTCATGGCTTTTCCCAGGCCTGCATAAGGAAAGGATATTGCAGTAGCTTTCAGTAAATCAGCCAATTAAAAGGCATTTAAGGGCCTATTTTGACTAGGTAATGTGCTACACTTTGGATCAATCAAGTTAAATACAATGGAGTGGTGGCCTAATAATGTGAGTTATAGAGAACAGCATTGCGTTGTTTATAATAGATACTTCCCTAAATAAGGACATGACTCCAGTAACCTAGTAAGATGACAGAATCACTTGCCCTAAAAATATGTTTTTTTTCAAGGAATAGTAGAATCATTGGATATTATAGCTCAGCTTTCAAGCTCATATAATCTACCCATACCCCACCCCGGTTATTCGATGCTCAGATTGATACTCGCCTTGCGCAGGGTCTCACAGTCTGTTTAGAGTAGAGTGGAGGCTGGAATTCATGAGTCCTGATTCCCAGCCTTCTGCCCTTTCAGCTGTGCCACGGGGTACCAGGGAAGAGGGAGATCAGCCTAACGAGCAATGCTGGGAAATGGTTAGATGGACGGGCCTGACTGAAAATGTCGAAGTCCACCAAGGAGGCACGTGGGAGAGGATCACAGAGGGAGGACAGAGACCTTCACCGTGTGCACTGGCAGAAAGACTACTAAAATCCAACAAGTCTTAGAGTCAAGTCCCCTTTCCAACACAATGCAAAGGTGTCTAAAATGCCCAACACAATGACTGTCACATAATGGAAGCTAACGAAGGTGGCAGTTCTTTCTTTTCTGTTCTTGAGAGGTTGGTGGCCTGTGTCTGGGTGACAGGAAAACAGGGAAGGTGCCACAAGTGATCTGGCTGCTCAGGAAGGATTTTTGAGAAACTGTGGACTGAGTGAATGAGATATTGGGTCCATAATACACTGTATTAAATCAGTTCCTCTTCACTGTTGACTTGTTGTTGGACTTCCCTGGGAATTTATATTCCTGGGGATTCTCTAGGAACTTTAACTCTGTGAGCTTTTAGCTCACTGACTCAGAGTGAATGTTTCAGCACGAATATGTGTATGAGATATGCTGGAGTTGGATGCATTGGATATATTCTGGGGTAAGCTATGCATCTAATCTGGTAGTTAACTGTCAAGGAGAGGGGAGCCATGGATAGATTACAGAATCCTTTGAAAATCTGATAAAGTCAATTGATTTTCTGCCCACATGAAGAGAAAATTTTTCTTCTAACTTCAAGATGTTAAGGGACCCTGTGAAACCTGTCCGTTAACTTCCTTAATTAAGAAATTAATCTTAAATTAAAATTTAATCCATGCTGATCATCTGCATTATAACTTCCCTTTTACCTTTTATTCATTCAAATAGTGTTGGACATTTTCTATTTTATATCCTTTCTTTCCTTCAGTCCTAATTTGAAATCTTTACCAAATACGCTAGATCTCAAATGCCCACCTTTATAAATTCAAAATACAAATCCCCCAAAAGGGAGAATTATTTTCCTTTGTATTATTTTTTTTTAGTTTTCTTTAAGAGACAGGGTCTCACTGTGTTGCCCAGGGTAGAGTGCAGTGGCTATTCACAGGTACAATTATGGTGCACTGCAGCCTTGAACTCGTGGGCTCAAGTGATCCTCCTGCCTCAGCCTTCTGAATAGCTGGGACTACAGGTGCCCACCACTGTGCCCAGCTAGCTTTTCCATTTTATGATTGCCTTTCCCTCCTCAATAGCTAAATAGTGAATGGGAAAGGATGAAGATCATGTCTTAGAAATCATATGGCATAATAAATATATTTATGTTGTGAAGAAATCAGAATTTCAAAATAGAACACACTGTGCATTTTTTGATGTGAGATGCATACAGATGTCTTCCAATAAGCCCAGCTCATATTTCATTGTTCCATTTGATGTTGTTCAAGGCAGACATTGAGATCGTTGAATTAACGTAAAGATCTCATAATAACATGGGTGCAAAAAGCCATTACCATTAATGTTGAAGCAGAATTTGCCATAAATATGAGGAAAGCTGAAATGAAAGAAGTAATCTGCAAGCTGATGCCCCAGATGCAGAACTGTCTTCTCATTACAATGCTATGTCCATTGCTAAAATAACTCACTGCATTAATTTCTTATCAAAACACACATGTGAGATGTTCATCTGTTCCCTCTGTGCTGACCGGACTACTGAAACACTGAAGATCCACATGACATACTATTAATCTGTAACTCCTCAAAAGCAATTTCTTGCTATATTTAGTCCTTATCCCAGTTAAGAGGACCATTAAACCCATTGTACATTGGGTTGTGACCTGTTTCTAGAGAACATTTGCATCATCTTTCGTCCACCCCAGAAGGAGTCTCCATTTTCCCTCCCCAGTCAATCCTCCTCAGTCCTCAGCCCAGCCAACAACTGATATGTTTTCCCTCACTATGGATTAAGTTTCCCTTGTCAAGAGTTTAATTTAAACAAAATCATATGAGATATATTCTTTGTATCTGGCTTATTTTGCTTACTATATGTTTTGATACTCAGCCATGTAGCTGTGGGTATCAGGAGTTCTTCCACAATGACTTTGGAGTTTTTGATTTGCAATTTGGAAAATGTTCAGTAAGTTACACGATCAGCTTTTTGGCAGTAGATACAATTGTGTCTCAGTTAATACTTAAAGATGTTATCCCAGGACTTGTTGTACTTATGTAGTGTTGCCAAATGGGATGATATGCGTGTATCTTTCTAGTTGGATTCTATGGGAAGTGATATATATAGAAAAGGCAGAACAAGGGCTTTGGAGTTAAATACACCTGAGTTCAAATTCATTCTTTGCTACTCATTAATATCAGCACCTTGGGCAAGTAATTTCATCTCTCTAAATTTCGGCTATCTCCTCTGTGAAAGGAAAAACCAATAGTGACATTTTGGTCATGTGGATATGTTTTAGAGATAAGCATGTTTGCATATCTAAGGTACTTAGTACAATGTACTAAGCTACCAGTAATAGCTATTTAATTATATTATTCCTCTGTCGTTATTTTTGCCTCATTTTTTACGTGTCTTTTGCATCTCTTACAATACTGAATGCGCTTTTGGGGTTTAATTACTTTTCACTGACTTATAATATTCTGAAGCATTTTGATGATTTCGTTCAAACATTTTATGTATACTTATATATCATACTATTATAATATAAATATGCCCTATTTCTTGCTTTTTGAAAATATACAAGTGGAAACAAATAGTATTTGCATGGCATGGAAATTTGTCCATTCCACACACATTCATAAGGCACACAGATATTTAATTTATAATTTAATTGATTTAACTCATAAATCATTCTGTGGAATAATAAAGTGAATAAAGTAGTGTGTAGGAATATATACAGTTTGCAAAAGAGGCACAGTTAAGCTACCGATATTCCTGTTTATATGTTAGAAATTGTAATAAACATTCTAGAAGGTAATCCAAATCTACTACTTTCTGTGGCCTAAGTTGTGTTGCCTTAGACGGATCACTTAAATCATTTAGGTCTCAGCAGGTAAAAGGAAGGATTTTGCCAGAAACCAGGGGATCCTTTTTTCTATTATATCTTGGTTTGTGCTGAGGAAACAGGCATAACGAATGAGGGGACTTGGGGAGGACTCACTGAATGTTAAGAGTCAGCACGAAATAATCCAAAGAAAGGGGAATTACACTGTGTACCTAGGTTTAAATCTCAATCCTGAAACTTTACCTATAAATTCATTATATCAAATTAAATCATTATTACTGGAAAATAAGAAGATTTGCATCAGCAGGAAAGAAATTGTGAAGAATTTCTGAAAATTTGAAAGCTAAGTTCACCAAAGTAGACTGATATCGAACAACACAACAAAAGCCAGTAAGTTTCTTATATGTCAGTAACAAACAATTGGAAAATGTAATTGAGAAAAGACTCCATTTGTAATAAAAATAAAAAATATGAACTACTTAGCAATAAACGTAATAAGCAATATGTAAGATCTAAATGAATGAAACAGAAAAATTTAATAAGAGAAAGGAAGAAATGTATAAGTGGAAATTTATTATATATCCATGAGATGAGAAAAGTCAATGTTATGAAAATGTTAATTCCCCAGAGCCAATCTAAAATTAAATGCATTTCAATCAAAATCCAACAGAATTTTTCCTGGGACTTGTCAAGCTGATTATAAAATACACCTGGGAAATTAAAAATGTTCTCAAAAAACCAAGAAAGCTTTAAAATTAAAGAAATACACAGAAGGGTAGAAAAATTACCCTGTGGTGTTTCAAAATATACTGTAAAGTTGTTGTGATTAGAATAGTATGGGCTCGAACCAAGAAGAGATAAATAGAGTGATGGAAGAGAAGTCCAAAAGGCCAATTTTTATTTGAGAATTTATTTGATAATAAAACTGGCCTTAAGGAATGGTGGCATTTGACAATAGATTTGAAAATAATAATAATAATGATAATTGGCACCCTACCTTATCACAAAGAAATATAAATTTCATGTGGGTTAGCATCTTTTTTAGCTCACTACAACCTCAAACTCCTGGACTTGAGCGATCCTCTTGCCTCAGCCTCCCAAGTAGTTGAGACTACAGGCATACGCCACCATGTCCAGCTAATTTTTCTATTTTTAGTGGAGACAGGGTCTCACTCTTGCTCAGGTTGGTCTCGAACTCCTGAGCTTAACTGATCCTCCTGCCTTTGCCTCCCAAAGTATTAGGATTACAGGAGTGAGCCACCTTGTTCGACCTATATGGGTGAATATCTTAAATGCATAAAAAACTACATAAAAACTGGAGAAAACACAGAAGACTATTTTTTTAAATTTCAACTTATTCAATACTTCTCAAACAAGGCATGAAACCAAGAAGTCATAAAAGAAAGGAGTGTTAAGTTGGACTAAATCAAAATTTTGGTTGGCTGACTATTTCATATACATAGGCAAAGATAGACAACAGAAGACTAGGAGAAAACATTTTAACATATATATTAATAACAGTAAAGGATTAAAATGGAAGTATCTAATTCCTATGAATTAGAATTATGAATTTGTTGTGAGTTCTTAAAAAAATGAAGAAGGAAGAAAAGAGCATAAATAGACAATGGACAGGAGAGGAAACACAAATAGCTAATGAATTTACAAAAATATACTCACCTCAATACCAATCAGCAAATTAAAACACAAGGTATTTTTTTCCTCTCAACAGAATGGCATAAATAAAACTGATAATATTAAGTGTCATCAAAGATAGAAACAATCTCATGTACACTTGTTGAAAATATAAGCCTCCTGCATTGCTGGTAAGACTATAAGTCAGTACAGTAATTCTTGAGTGGCAATTTAGTAGTAAAAGCATCTACCCTTTGACTTAGCAATTCCACATATCCACGTTTACAGAAACTGTCATTTATTTGTAAGTAATATGTAAGACACTGGACACTGTTTGCAATAGCAAATTAGAAATAACCTAAATATCCATCAAAAAACTATGCAATACCTATGCTATACAGTATTGTGCCACAATTTAAAAGTATCAATTTTATTTTATTAATTATCAATCTATTGTATCAATTAATTTATATTTACTAACCTAGAAAGATCTCTAAAATATACTAAGTGAAAAAGTGAAGTTTCAAAACAATACAGATAACATGATATAATTTATATTAAATACAAACACAAAAGTAAAACAATGAATAATGTATAAATATATCTCTCTATATAAATGCACGGAAAACAGTCTGGAAAAATGTATGCCATACTGATACACTGGCTACCTTTTAAGGAGAGGGATAGGGTAAAGGGTGGCCAAGTAAAACTTTATAATTTTTGTAGAATTCTTATTTGAATTATTTACAGTGAGAATTTATTTATATATTACAGAGTTGAAAATACTTTATTTCAAATAAAAGTAAATTGAGATAATAATACCAATGATAGGAAAATTTTATAAATATTGAGAATATATGCACACATGGAAGCACACATGTACATTTGTAACGATAGACATCTGAGCACATGTAATGTGTTTCACAAGGACTCTTGAAACAGAACACATTACATACTCTTATTTATGTTTTGCAAATAATTTCATGAGAAATTCTATTAGTCTAGGTCTTAAAATGCTAAACTATCCTCAGTAAAACCTTAAAGTTGGGAGGAGCAAGGGAAGGGAGGAATAAAAATGTCCCAGAGATTTCCTGGAAGGGGAAAGGAGGAAGAGAAGGGGAATGAAAGTTGTCTTAAGGTCTTAACTTAGAAGGTTGGGGAAATGCAAAGATGGGCAGGGAAGTTTGTCACAATAGGGGAAATAGTTGGTATCATGTTTTCTTAAAATATGAAAGGGATATGTGTATCTTTTAGGATCAAAGAGTAGTAGAACTTTCAAGTTAACGAGGGGAAAACTAGCAAGTCAGATCAGTAAAATATTTAACTGGAAAGACATGAAACAAAAATATAAAATAAAAGATCTAAAGTAAGATAAAATGAATAAAATTAAGTATATCAACATTACACTAAACTGTACGGTAGGGAAGTCAAGTAGTATTAGAGTCAGTGCTCAGAAGCCAAATCAGAGGTTGTTAGATTAGGTTAGAAAATAAAATTCAGTGGTAAGCTGTTTATTTAAGAAATAAAATAAACTTATAGTGATAAAAAGGGGAAAAATAAATGGATGAGTAAAGATACTTGAAAATGCTAACATAAAGAAAATAACTGTGGTGAAATTACAACAGATAAAGTGGAATTTAAGGTTAATAGCCTTAAATAGATGAAGGCGGATGTTAGGTAATAAAATTACAAGTCATGAATAAAAATTTAACAATCATAAAATTGCACCAAATACCACAGTAGTTAAATATATAAAACAAAAACTTAAATGCAATGTGAACTTAATAAAAAAAATCCACAAACTATTAAAGGAAGAGACCTCAAAACACAAAGACAGATTCTTTCAGAGTTGAGTAATTTTGATAGACAAATAATAGGTAGGGACATGCAGACATGGATAATACAGTCACTAATCTTGATTTAATAGCTGTATACAAAACACTACGTTGTTTCAACAAGGGATATCCATTATTTTTATGTCTATGAAACATCTAGAAAAATCAGTTATTCCTTAGCCACACCTAAACAAAAGTTTTAAAAGTACAGGTTGTACAAGCCAGTTGTTTAATAATAATCTAATAAAATTGTAAATAAAAAAGTGACCAAAAAGTTTTATTGCTTGTAAATTATAAAATCTACTCCTAGACAATCCTATCAAAGAAGATAGCAAATGTGATGTCATAAACTATCTTGGAAACTATGTAAAGAAATACACATCTAAATCTATGGAACATGGCAAAAGCAAAAATTTATATGGGACATAGAAAGAATGGAAATTGGATATCTTCAAGTGTCTTTAATAGAAAGTAAAAATAATAAAGTGGCAATACTCATTTTAAGAAATTAGGAAATTATAACAAAATAAATCAAAGGAAAACATAGGAGGAAATAACAACAAAAGCTGAAATTTATAAATCAAAGATTTATGTATGTATGTGTATATATGTCTGTCTGTATGTATTAGTATGTGTATTTCCAAAAGTATTTTAAATACCAATAAAATAGTTAAATCTCTCATTTGATCAACAAAGAGGAGAGCTAAGCTATGCAAGAAAGCCGCAGATATGAGTTTATAAGAAAGTTCATAAGAAAATAATCATCAAGTTTTGCCTAACAAATTTGAAATAAATTATTGGATAGCAAAGTGTAAGCTAAAAAATGAAATATACAGCAGAAGATATTGGAAAGATGATTAAAGGTCTATCATTGAAAATGTCCTAAGAACAGATAGGCTTACAGATAAGCTTTATGTAACCTTTTAAAAAGCATGTAATACTAATATTATTTAAATTATTTTAGACCATATAAAAGATGAAGTCAGCATAACTTCAATGCCAAAAAACCTGGTTAAAATAGTACACTAAGGAAAACTATAGATAAGTATCATTTATGAATTTAAATGCATACATAATATTAGCAAATAGAATCAAGAAATGTCTTTAAAAATACATTATAAACAAATGAGGCAATTCCAGAAATGCTAGGGAGGTTCAATATCAGGAAATACAGCAACATAATGTGGTATAACTTTAGCAAATTAAAATAGAAAAACCATGTGGCCAAAAGAGGCTGAATATGTACTTGAAAAACACAATACCCAGTCCCAGTAAAAACTCTTAAGTAAAATATGGATAGATGGAAACCAATTAAATATAACAGAGAATATGTAACAACAACAAAAACAGCAAATATGCTAATGAACAGAACACAGAAGTCATTTCAGTTGAATTCTGGAAATAAACAGTAATGCCTGCTATCATTATCCTACACTGTATTGAAGTTCTAATAAATATAATAAGATATGAAAATGAAATATTATAGCAGGTATAAATTTTAGAAAAGTAGAATTAAAACTATCTCTTTTACTCATTTTATAACTATATTCTTAGAAATTATCTCTAATAAACTCTAGTATAAAAATGGTTAAGTGGTTGGATTGAAGGTAAATATAATAAAAATTAATAGCTCTTGTCTATTTTTTCAACAAACACCTAGAAATGGAAATAGCAAACTAATTCCTTTCATAGTAAGAACTAAAATTATATTTAGGAATAAATTTTAAAAGAAAGGTACTGAACCATATGGTAAAACTCACACACACAAAAAAACTGGAATTGGATTAAATCATCTTAACGTAGTTTCGGAATAAAATGCCTGAGAAGAAAAGTCAGGGGAACCTGTTTAACCAGATATCTGAAAGAACTGTAAAGCTACTATATTTAAAATCAATATGGTATTGGCATAGGAATAGTCAGACAGATCAATGGAACAAAGTACAGGACTCAGAAATAAATCCTAGCATACATGTAAGTCTAATATATGATAAAGTCAGTATTTCAGTTCTGCAGAAAAGGGATGTATTATTTGAAAGATTATGCAGTTGATCTTGAACAACACAAGTTTGAACTGCATAGGTCCACCATTAGTAAATGGTATTTTCAATAAATATATCGGAAATTTTTTAGACATCTGCAACAGTTTGAAAAAAAAACTTGCAGACTGCCAAGCCTAGAAATAGCAAAAAAAATTAGGAAGTCAGGAATGTCATGAATGCATAAAATATATGTAGATACTAGTCTATTTTATCATTTACTACCATAAAATATTCCCAAATCGATCATAAAAAGGTAAAACGTACCAAACCTTACACACACAAACACAGAAACAATTATAAGCAATTGTAAACAACTCTAAAGACGCAGTATTAAATCATAACTGCATAAAATTAACTGTAGTGTATACTGCACTACTGTAATAATTTCATAGCCACCTTCTGTTGCTATTGTGGTGAGCTCAAGTGTTCCAAGTATCCAGTTAAAATGCTATGATGCTATTCGTATGGGCATGAGCAGTTCTTCTCTCTAGTAAATTGTGTATTGCAGTAAAACATGATTGCTTACGGTCCCTGCATATTTTTCATGATGTCTAGTGCAATACCGCGAACACCATAGGACCCATAGAAAGTGCCACCAGTGATGCTAGAAATGTTCCCAAGAAACAGAAAAAAGTTACGACATTACAAAAAACAGTTGAATTGCGTGATACGCACCATAGATTGAAGTCTGCAGCTGCAGTTGCCACCATTTCAGACAGACAATTCATCTTGTAAACAGACGTTATAAACTCACAGTACTGATAAATACAGTGCAGTACTATAGATGTATTTTCTCTTCCTTATGATTCTCTTAACATTTTCTTTTCTCTAGCTTACTTTAGTAAGAATACCATACATAATACATATAACATACAAAATATGTGTTAATTAGGTTTTTATGTTATCGGTAAGGTTTCTAGTCAACACTAGGCTATTAATAGTTTAGTTTTAGGGGAGTCAAAAGTTACGCATGGATTTTTTTACTGTGTGGGGGTCAGCACCTCTAACCCCTATATTGTTCAAGGAAAAATTGTACTTATGCTACTAGCTATCTGGAAAACATAGGTATATAGAAAATAGGCAAAATTGGTTATCATTTACCACTTCAAAAACAAATTATAGATGCATATAATATTTAAATGTAAAGGAAATGATAGATATTACAAAATAATATGAGATCACATATAAAATCAAATAAACTCCAGAAGCTATAAAGGAAACTATCAAGGTTTTCTTGATGCTATAAATCTTGAATGATTAAAAAAAATACCACTAATGTAGGCAGTAAACAAAGAATAGATTTGGGGAGGGAAAATTTTGAATTCAGAGGATAAATATCTGTAATATACAAAGAGTTCTTAAAAATTGACAAGAAGGAGACATATAAGATAATAGAAAATTGCACAAATATATGAAAAGGCAGTTGATAGAAGTGCAAATCTAAATGGCCAGTCATTTCAAAAGATTCTACAAATCACTAATATTCAGGGAAATACAAATTATGTAACAACTAAATATCTCTTAAATCATATTAGCAATAATAATTGCTAAGAAATAGCAATTATTAGTAGTATTATTATTCTTATAATACTAAGAATAAATACTAATAATACTAAGGATAATAATACTAGGGATAACAATAAGGAATAATAAGGAATATAAAGAATAATAAGGAAATAATACTAAGGATACCATGGAGCAGGTACTCCTATATATGTGATGTGTTAAACTTCTTGAAAAGCTACCTGGCACTAGCTATTGAAATTAAAAATACTTATTCTTTTCCCAGTTGGCAGTCCTACTTCGAGGACTCTGTGTCATAGAAGGTATTAGCCCATAAGAGAAAAACAGTATAAAAGAGGAAGCAAAAGCAGATGAGAGATTCCAATAAATTTTTGGAAGAGGCAAAGTAGATGAGTAGTAGGAACTGAACTACTGAAATGGAGGAAGCGACAGCCTACATATTGGCACTGAGCAAATAATGCAAATTTCCCTGCAGAACCCATGCGGGATACCAGTTGGAGACTCCAGTGCTGAGAGGGTTCAGAGTCTGTGCGGAGAATAGCTAGACCATATATTCATCACGAAAAGCTAATGTTGTCTGTTTGGTGGACCAGTGCTAGTATTATTCACTACAGCTTCATGAAAATTGGTCGGTCAGTTACAGCAGATGTCTACTGCAAGCTATTGGGTGAAAAATGATGAGGATGCTTGTGGTTAAGCAGCTGAGATTGGTCAACAGAGACTGGCCAATCCTCTTGTAAGTTAATGCTTGGCCACATGTGTACAAACAACGCTGCTCAAACTACAGAAACTGGACTTGGAAAGTCTCTGTCATCCACTGTATTCACCAGACCCTGCACCAACTGACTACCACTTCTTCCAGGCTTTGGACCACTTCTTGAAAGGAAATATATTCAATCTTCAACAAGCTGTGGAAAACGCCTTTCCCGATTTCATGACCACTTGCTCTCCAGGCTTTTTCGCTGCTGGCATAAACAAGCTAACATTAAGATGGCAAAACTGTGTGCATAATGTAGGTACATACTTTGATTAACTGTGCTGCTTCTTGTTTAAAATATAATAAACTACACTTTTGATTCAAATTCAGACTTGTCATATTTAATGACCTAATAATTCACTAAAGGCAAGAAAGTGAAAAAAATCAACAGACCTCCCCAACAAAGAAAGAAACTTGAACAATTCTGATCTAGGGGGAAAAGGGAGTAAAAATGCAGATACATGACATTAGACATTAGAAAATGCTGTGAACTATGGAAAAGGAGATCTGCCCCTAAACAAAGCAGCTGACAGTTTCACAAGTGTGGACTCCCCTATTGTTCTGACACAGATAATTTTCATTATTATTTAAACCATTTCAGCTAAAAAGTTTCCCAACTCATTCCAAAAGGCAAGGATAACCCAGACACGGACACTGGGCAAGAGGAAGCCACAGATGCACACGGTGTAATCTCTCACTTCCCAACACTTAGGGGAAATTCTCAGTCAAACCTCGACAGATGACATCCTGTGGAGCCTTGTCTTTCATCCCAAGTCTGTCCTTTCCTATGAAACTTGTCCTGTGAACGACAAAACTGTCACCCAAACGAAGGGGCGTCTGACTCCACTGCCAACCACAGATACTACTTCCGGGAATCCCCAGGTTTTCTCTGTTCCGTGGTCTGGAGGTAAAAGGGGGCTGCCCTCTATGTCTGTGCCTGATGCAGTGAAGTCGCTGCAAAGCTTGAACTGTGCTGAGAAGCAGGACACACAGAAGTCTTTGTCTGGCTTTCAGTTCTAATTTGCTGCCACTGCCAGCGAGGTTCTCTTTCTCCACTTCTGCCCAGGCCTGCTTCCCTCACGTGGCTCCGACAGTCACAGACAGGCTCGGAAAGGCATGTGTGAAGCCTAATGAATACATGGGGAAAATGCGCACATCTCTGTATTCACGGAGGGAGGGAATGAAGGGTCTGCCAGCCCCTCCTTCATCCATGGAACTTTGTCAAATGTTCCAGAAGTTAAAAAAAAAAAAAAAAAAAAGCAAAACAAAATGCCCTGATGTTTTATTCCCTTGAACCTTTTACAGACTTTCAGGTCATTTTGTTTTGTTCTTGATAATCAAATTCTAGGAAACTCTTTGTTTTCAAATACGTATTTGACCTCTTCTCAAATTTATAATCTTTTTTCGTTCAAACTGAAACACTCATGAATAAAAGGCTTACTCTCCTGTATATTACAAGGCAGTTCTGGGAACAGGTGGGAACTTGTGGGAGAGGGTGCCTTGAGTATATTCAGTGTTAAAGAAAGCCTTATAATTTTGATGCATCGAGGAACTGATATGAAGTTTTCCAGCCCCTGGCTGGTGAGTCTTCTCCTTCTTCCTTCCTGCAGTGCAGTTCTTATGAAGATCAACATGTTTAAAAAAATCCAATGATATATTAAAAGTTATAATAAATTATTATCAAGCAAAGTTTATTCCAGTAATACAAGGAAGGTCTAACTTTAATGATTCCATTAATGTAATCCTCTATATTAGAAAATAAAAGAAAGAATTCATATAATCATCTCAATAGTTGCCATAAATTACACTTCATTACCTAGTTAAAAAGAAGAAAAATATTGGCAAGGAAGAATATGCATAATAACAATTGTCTATCACAATCCTATAGGAAGTCTCATTTTCATACTGTAACATAGCATTTATATTAAAGTAATAAAATGCAAATATGTTTATATATGTTGCTACTAGTTAATATTTACTGAATAAAAACCCTATTATGGAACACCTTGTAAATAAAGTTAAAAGACAAACAACAGAGAAAAAAATTCTAGTATTAATATCCACAGTATATAAAGAGTTCGTACAAATCAATAAGGACAAACAACCCCACACAGAAATGATACAAAACTATATAGAAACAATTCACAGGGAAAAAAAAATAGCAGATATCCAATAAGCAATCAAATGCATTAGTAAGATCAGAGAAGTGAAAATAAAACAGTAATCAAATAACATGGTTGATTGACAAATATTTTAAAAATTGATATCAAGTATTTGTAGTGTGATGAGTGAATGCTACAAGGTTTTTTTGGAGGGTCACTTGGCTCTTCATAACAAAAATTTAAGTATACATATTATCCCCAGAAATGCCAGTTCTTGATTTTTCTCCTGAAAAATGCTCTCACATACGTAGTTATGGTAGTATTAGGATGCTTATTGCAGCATTGTTCATAAGAACAAAGAATTGGAGACAACCAAAATAACCTTTAGTGGGAATAAGGTTAAAGAATGGTTCTTCCATCATCACTTTTATTTTATGTGCTTCTACATTATTTAAAGTTTTATTATAAGAATACTTTCATATGCTACTTATAAATTTTTAAAAATTAAAAGACTGTTAAATGCCACTGATCCTCTTCTTCTTCTGAAGATTACTGCCTTTTGTTTTTCTAACACTTAACAACCTCAGGAAGTGGTTGGTCAGATGGATGGTGAATACGGACCCTTGTCGTCAGTCCCAGTGAGAGAAAGTTGCTCTGTGTTAACATTATTTTCCCTTCTGCTGGCAGCAGTGTTCAGGGTTTGCAAGTAATCGACAGATGGGAAGAATAGCCTCATCCGTGCTCTTATCTCTGTGATGTGATTTGGGGAGTGACTCATGCCCCCCAAATACCTCTTTTGCAGGGGGTCACAGAACTCGCATTCCTGCTTGATTCTTTGTTCTTCAGGATTGAGATTCTGTTTACTGTCCTGAGTCCCTGTGAGCACTGCCGGGGGGGAAATTGCAAGCAGTTGTATATCCTTAGCACCTTGGCATAATCACCAGAAATACCAGGGAGCCTATTTTGTACTCCCAACCCCCCCCATCACTCCTCCACATTAAAAATAAAATAAAATGATGGAGAGTCCTACCGAAGAGAATTTTTTGGATATGTTTTTATTTCTGTGCATTATGTTGAAGATTATTTTTAAAAATTGGAAAGGGTGGCGTAACAATGAATTTTTCGGTGAGGTCTTGGGGGATAAAGGTAGCTGAAGGGAAGTAAAACCCAGACTTGAGAAATGCCCTTCTGCTTCAGTCGGGAGAAAGGAACCCGAGTGAGTTTGTGTGAGAGGAGCAGAAAGCTCGGGCTTTAATGGATTGTGTGCTGGACTGTGGCAGGAGCTGGGAGGGGAAAGTCAACGTCACTAAACACAAAATCTGAAAGGTCTTGGAAATTGGGCCAGCGCACCTTGCGTCTATCAGCAGCCACAGAGCAAAGTACGTATCCTGTTGAAATCGTGGAAAAGAGAGATGTGAAAACTTTCTCAAAGTCAGTCATTCTCAGTTGAGGTCCCTGCACCAGCAACA